>SJYF01001461.1:165717-177312 GCA_006410515.1 Procapra przewalskii | reverse complement strand
CCTAACAAAATAATAGGAAAATGAAGAATAAAAAAACTCACATATGTAAGTATAAAATAATAGGGATTCTTAAGAATTTGATTGCAGGACAAAGTGCCATTTTAAGAGGCAGAGGCATACCCTCACAAAAATAAGTGAAATACAATTTGCTTTACTGGCAGAGAGACAAAACACAAGACAAAATATACATCATGTCTTTGTACAACACTTTTGATTTGTCTCTAAATGTTCTTCTTCACATAGATCAGTCCATTGGAAATTTTTGAGCAGTATCTCAAATATATATGTATTTGTTTCAAACTATGTGCTTGCATGTATATTTTATGTATGATTAACCTATATCTCAAAGGCTAATTTCTCTATGATGATAATGGATATAAATCTGCATTTTGACAACTTTAAAGGGTTAAAGAAGTTTCAGCCACCTTTCATATTTTATTAGACTAGAGTGTCATTGTTTTATTTCATAATATGGCTAAAGAAAAACTTGAGTGAGAGTAAAAATGTTAGCTTCATCATTTTTTGCTCCTTGTAGTATTAGTTTTATTTTCAATACAGTTTTTTGGCAAGAAGTGTGTGAAGTCATTTATCCATTTTGTGAGATTTATTTTATTTAAAAAATGTGATAATATATTCTGGAAACCCACTTAACATATGGCCAGGTGATCTGCAGCACACTCAGAGTACATGATCTAATAGGAGGTGCTGTCAACCGCTTCAGCTCTTGCAGTTCCTTGGACTCTCACATGCCTACATCTACAAGCATGTGGCTGCCTGATATATGAAGAGATGAGACTAGTGCCAATCAATGTCTTAAATATCAGTGAAGTTCACTTTCTCATCTTGCTTGTTTGAAGAAGTTCTAAGAATTTCTGCACCCAAAAGGAGAGTGAAAAGCTGGACAAACAATTTATGGCTCCAAATAATAATGAAAGGTTTAAATATGTAACCTTGTGATTAAGCCTTTGAGCTTTAGAGACACAAAATCCTACTATGTATTTTATGTGCTGTGAGATGATAGAGAATTTATGGTATCTCTTCAGACTTTCCTTGCTTATTTGTGAAGTGTTTGTTTTTTATTTCTAGCTACCTCATATTGTTATTCAGAAAATTGAATTCTATCATGCAGGTAAATTTCCAGCACATTCTAAGCTGCTAATCTATTAATATCCTAATTTTGAAGGTATGAGAGGAAAATGAGAATTAGTTCATAAAGTTCACTCTAGGATTCCTCTTCTCAGAGTTGGAGGGATATGTTTGGTTGGAACTGTGAAAGCAAGCTAGAGATTCAGTTTAGTTCATTTCAGTTTAGTCCCTTAGTCGTGTCTGACTCTTTGCAACCCCATGGACTGCAGCACGCCAAGCCTCCCTGTCCATCATCAACTCCTGGAGTTTACTCAAGCTCGTGTCCATTGAGTTGGTGATGCCATCCAACCATCTGTTGCCCCTTCTCCTCCTGCCTTCAATCTTTCCGAATATCAGGGTCTTTTCAAATGAGTCGGGTCTTCACATCAGGTGGCCAAAGTATTGGAGTTTCAGCTTCAACATCAGTCCTTCCAATGAATATTCAGACTGGTTTCCTTTAGGATGGACTGGTTGGATCTCCTTACTGTTCAAGGGACTTTCAGGAGTCTTCTCTAACACCACAGTTCAAAAGCATCAATTCTTCAGCACTCAGCTTTCTTTATAGTCCAAATTTCACATCTGTACATGACTACTGGAAAAACCATACCTTAGACTAGATAGACCTTTGCTGGCAAAGTAATGTCTCTGCTTCTTAATATGATGTCTAGGTTGGTCATAGCCTTTCTTCCAAGGAGCAAGCGTCTTATAATTTCATGCCTGCAGTCACCATCTGCAGTGCTTTTGGAGCCCCCCAAAATAAATTCTGTCACTTTTTCACTGTTTGCCCATCTATTTGCTTTGAAGTCATGGGATCAGATGCCATGATTCTGGTTTTCTGAATGTTGAGCTCTAAGCCAACTTTTTCACTCTCCTCTTTCACTTTCATCAAGAGGCTCTATAGTTCTTTATGCCATCAAGGTGGTGTCATCAGCTTATCTGAGCTAGAGATTAGATGAGGAAAAAAGATTGTGAACTCTTCACAGTGATCTTATGTGAATATATAATTGGAATATAAATAGTATTGTAATATACAGTTGGAAATTTTTTGTTTTAAAAAATTTATCCTTATTTGTATAAGAATTGATGAGGTAAAGGAAAAAGTAGGAAAAAGTCTGATGAGTGTAAATTCTGCTCAGTGAACCAATAATTTATTTTAGCTCTTTTCATATTGGAGGGTCTAGAAAGGCTGATCAGTGGAAAGCAAGGACTTTCTTGTAAGATCACATACATTTTTTGTGAACTGGAATAAATATGTTTTCATAGTCAGTGTCCTTGTAAGTCATTTGTGCAAAAGGGAGGTAGCCTGGTGTGTAGGTAAGATTATGACACTTGGATTCAAAGGTCTGAGTTGAGATTCTATAGCCATGACTGAGAAAATCGTGACTTTTTATATTCCTTGGTAGTATTTATTTTACTGTTCTTAAAAGATTATAAGTGATGCATATAAAAAATTGTTCAAATTTGTTACTTTTTAAGCAAATTTCAGTTGCTACTATTAATGATAGTGATTGCAGATCATTAAGAATTAGATAAAAATATAAACTTCCCAAAAGCCTAAGATTCAGGAGTAAGATCTCAAAGACTAAATTTACTTATTGACTGATTTTCAACAGATAGCTGATTACATTTCCTTATAATTTTTGTTTCTCAAGAGACACACTCCATATGAGCAATTTCTCCTAAGTAAAAATAAGAGTAGTGTCCTTTTTTCATGTGTGCTAAGTTGATTCAGTAGTGTACAACTCTTTGCAACCGTATGGACTGTAGCCCACCAGGTTCCTCTGTCCATGGGAATTCTCCAGGCTAGAACACTGGAGTGGATTGCCTTCCCTCCTCTGAAGGATCTTTTCAACCCAGGAATTGAACTCATGTCTCTTGTGTCTCCTGCGTTGGCAAGTGAGTTCTTTACAGTAGTACCACCTGGGAAGCCCATCCATTTTAATGGGTGACAATCAAATTTGGAATAGAAGTCTATTTTCTTTGTGCTTTTTAACTTAAATTATTAAGATTATATATTGGCTTATTTTATTATCTAATTATCACACAGCTCCTGAAATATGTTTTGTTTTGAAAAAATAATAGATTATATTTTCTGTACTATAAAACTATATTGCTTTAGTTTATAATGAAATTGTAGTTCCAGTATTATATAATTCATATATATTTTTATGTGTGTGTGTGTGTGTGTGTGTGTGTGTGTGTGTGTAGGGCTTCTCTTATAACTCAGTTGGTAAAGAATCTGCCTGCAATGCAGGAGGACCCTGATTCAGTTCCTGGGCTGGGAAGATCCACTGGAGAAGGGATAGGCTACCCCCTTCAGTATTCTTGGGCTTCCTTTGTGGCTCAGCTGGTAAAGAATCGGCCTGCAATATGGGAGACCTGAGTTCAATCCCTAGGTTGGGACAATTCTCTGGAGAAGAGAAAGGCTACCCACTCTAGTATTCTGGGCTGGAGAATTTCATGGTCTATATAGTCCATGGGGTTGCAAAGAGTAGGGCACAACTGAGTGATTTTCATTTTCACATGTACGTGTATATATATATATATATATTTCTATATATTTGAAACTAGTTTATATGGTATTGAATGGCTGTTTATAAGGAGAGACTCTTGGACTGGCTGCAATAATATATAAATAAACAAGTTAATAAAATATTTTTACTATACTCTGCCACTTAATATGCTAAACTGTGTCCTTAATCATCTTTCAAGGGAAAACACACAGATTTCTTAGATAGATTTTTCCTGCAATAGAGACATCCAACAAGACAGCTCCCGAAATGTGTGATTAACTTGAAATAATAGTGGCCCTTAGGGTTTCAGGCTTTTCTACTTCATAACATTTTGGGTCTGTTATTACCTTAGGTGAACCCAATTCCCCAGGAAAGAAGAGGCTGAATTAATTCTTCTGTGACTTATGTCATCACTATAGCCAGGATAGAAATAAAACTATATTTCTCTACGCTTATGAGATTCTGGGTAGCTATTATTTAAACTTATTTCAGAAAAACTGCTAAATTTTTTATACCCTTATAATGCCTGTGGACGCTTAGAAATAAATTTTTCCATGGAGACAGATGAGACTAAACATGCACAAACACTTGCACACGGGTGTGCGCACGCACACACACACACACACACACACACACACACACACACACACACATTCAGTTACTGTGCGGAATTCAAGCGTACTGTTTTATTGGCTTTTCCCTGATACAAGACATAACAAAATAAGAAGCTCCTTCAAAGTAAATGTTTTTTTGTTTTTTCCCTTACTGTCTTCAAGCACACCATGCAGAGGATAAACACTATTTGATCCATAAAAGTTTTCAGGACAGACTGTACATGCTGTCTTCCTCAGTCTTAGTCAGGATTGCATCATAGACTTCAGAACATTTATATTTAAAAACAATCAAAAAACTGTATTTTTCTTGTTTGAGTAAAATAGCAACATAAATCTTTGTACCCTAACCCAAAATACATGTAACAGACATTTTAATCTGGTTAATAATATTTGATATAAAGATAAATTTAATTGGACTGTATTTTTGACTAAGTGACTAAATAACTTTTCTAAGCTATATCATTCTTCTAAGGGTCTTTAGATGCTGCTTTCTAAGTGGATGCTATCATGTAATATTTTCTTAATTTACTTTGGAGTTAAGCAAGCAGTTACCTAATTTTTCCTTTGTCCTTACTTTCTTTGGAATTTAATGAAATTTATTCAATAAATAAATTTCTGGTAGTGTTACAAAACAGATGTGCCTATGAAATAAATGCAAAATAATTGAAAGAGAATTAAATTTAAACATGCAAACATAAAAAGCTGTGTTACTTGACTGTCTGTCCCAACAGTATTGGAAGAAAAGACTTGAAATAGTGAAACTATGACAAAATTAGAGAAGTAATAGAAAGAATGAATGATATATAATCAAGATATTTCAATCCAGAACAACTTCTTAACCTGGCATTTCCAAATGAGAGTTCTGTAGGTAACTAACATATATGATATACGGTTTTGTAATTTATTAATGAATTTTTCCCTAAGAGTTTTATGATTAAAGAAATTAGGGAAATTCTGCATGTTATATTCCTCTCTTATGAGTGATAGTGCATCTAAAGTCTCTGAGAAATTTCAAATTACTTGGAAAAAGGTAGATATTTTTTGTTATGGTAAAATATGCATAGCATCAAATTTACTGCTTTAAAGTGTACAATTTAGTATCATTAAGTTCGTTCATGATGTGTTACAGTCATCAGCAAGGTCAAGTTCCAGGTAATAGCTTTGTAACTGTTAACTTGACCAGGAAACAGTTTCCTACTGGAATATCTTTTAATTTTGGGGTTTCCAGAGAATATATATGGAAATACTCATCTAATCTAGTACTTTCATTTTAAAAATTAAAAATGTGATCTTGAGAGATTAAGTGCCTTGCTTAAGATCACACATGTAGTTAGGAAAGAGCCAGTATTTCATGCAGATTTAATTTTCAAGAAGTGGGCCTTTCCTGTTTCAAGATATTTTCCCCTTGTTTCCATCTATGTGACCTGTCTGGATCTGACAATCCAGCCTACAGATAATACATTAAGATATACCCTAGAAGAATTCAGAGTTAAAACAATTATCTCTAATCTTTCAAAAAAGGTACATTACTTTTAAATGCTATGTTTTACTTGCTTTATAATTCTCTCACTGTGATTTACTTATGAGAACTTTCATTGTTAAGAACTCTTTTTAATTCACAGAATTCTGTTCTCAGGTCTTTTTAAGATTGTGGCTGATACAACTCCATACCTCACTATGGAAGAGATTACAAAAGCCAACCATATTAGACCAAGTAGACTGAATCATCCTTGCTTCTATCATCAGAAGGGTATAAAACTAGAGAATCTCATCATAAAGCAAGGTGAGCGAATCATGCTCAACTCAGTGGAAGAGATCAATGGAGAAATAATGGTAAACTGTAGTGTGCTAAGGAATCATCAAAATCACTCCTTTGCTTTGCCTTTGTCACAAGAAGGAGAGTTCTATGAGTGTGAAGATGAACATATTTATACCCTAAAGGAAATTATCCAATGGAAGATCCCCAAGGACAGAACACGAACTGTGACACTTACAGGTTTTTCAGCTAAGTGGGACTCAACAAATCCATTCCCTAGAGGCTTTCATGGCGCTGTGATTCTCAAGCCTGTTTATGAAATTCAAGGTATAATGAAATGTAAGTATCTATTGAGAATGATGCTTTGTGAGCAAGTTTGTAGGGTTTGGGAAAAAGGAAGATTTTAGTCTAAAGAATGAAACTCTGTCCCTACTTATCCATTAAGCCCACTGAGAGTTAGATTCTCATCTGTAAATAAGCAAGTCGTGTATTTGTTTCAAGAATCAAATTCAATAATGTATTTAAATGAATATTTTAAATTGTGTAATGCTATCCAAATATACATCATGAGAAATGTAGGCTGGAAGAAGCACGAGCTAGAACCAAGATTGCCAGGAGAAATATCAATAACCTCAGATATGCAGATGACACCACCCTTATGGCAGAAGGTGAAGGGGAACTAAAGAGCCTCTTGATGAAAGTGAAAGAGGAGAGTGAAAAAGTTGGTTTAAAGCTCAACATTCAGAAAACTAAGATTATGGCATCCGTCCCATCACTTCATGGGAAATAGATGGGGAAGCAGTGCAAACAGTGTCAGATTTTATTTTGGGGGGCTCCAAAATCACTGCAGATGGTGACTGCAGCCATGAAATTAAAAGACACTTACTCCTTGGAAGGAAAATTATGACCAACCTAGACAGCATATTAAAAAGCAGAGACAACTTTGTTCACAAAGGTCCATCTAGTCAAGGCTATGGTTTTTCCAGTGGTCATGTATGGATGTGAGAGTTGGATTGTGAAGAAAGCTGAGCACCAAAGAACTGATACTTTTGAACTATGGTGTTGGAGGAGGCTCTTGAGAGTCCCTTAGACTGCAAGGAGATCCAACCAGTCCATCCTAAAAGAGACCAGTCCTGGGTGTTCATTGAAAGAACTGATGCTGAGGCTGAAACTCCAATACTTTGGTTACCTCATGCGAAGAGTTGACTCGTTGGAAAAGACTCTGATGCTGGGAGGGATTGGGGGCAGGGGGAGAAGGGGACGACAGAGGATGAGATCGCTGGATGGCATCACTGACTCGATGCACATGAATTTGGGTAAACTCCTGGAGTTGGTGATGGATAGGGAGGCCTGGAGTGCTGCACTTCATAGGGTCGTGAAGAGTTGGACCCGACTGAGCAACTGAACTGAACTGATCCAAATGTAAAATGCTGTAATTGTCAGGTACAGACAGATTATTGTTGTTGTTCAGTCGCTAAGTTGTGTCTGACTCTTTGTGACCTCATTAACTGCAGCACACCAGGCTTTCCTGTCCCTCAAAATCTCCCAGAGTTTGCCCAAACTCATGTCCATGGGGTCAGTGATGCCTTCCAACCATCTCATTCTCTCTTGCCCCCTTCTCCTACCCTCAGTCTTTCCCAGCATCAGGGTGTTTTCCAATGAATCGACTCTTCACATCTGTGACTAAAATACTGGAGCTTCAGCACGAGTCCTTCTAATGAATATTCAGGGTTGATTTCCTTTAGTATTGACTGCTTTGATCTCCTGGCTGTCCAAGAGACCCTCAAGAGTCCTCTACAACACCACAGTTCAAAAGCACCTATTCTTTGGCGCTCAGCTTTTTTTAATAGTCCAACTCTCACATCCATACATGACTACTGGAAAAAGCATAGTGTTGACTTTATGAACCTCTGTTGGCAAAATGATGTCTCTGCTTTTTAATATGCTGTCTAGGTTTGTCATAGCTTTCCTTCCAAGGAACAAACATCCTTTAATTGCATGTCTGCAGTCACTGTCCACAGTGATTTTGGAACCCAAGAAAATAAAATCTGTCACTATTCATACTTTTCCCCATCCGTGTGCCATGAAGTGATGGGATAGGATGCCATGATCTCAGTTTTTTTGAATGTTGAGTTTTAAGCCAGCTTTTTCACTTTACTCTTTCACCCTCATCAAGAAGTTCTTTAGTTCCTCTTCATTTTCTGCCTTTAGAGTGGTATCCTATGTATATTTGAGGTTGTTGATATTTCTCCTGACAATCTTGATTCCAGCTTGTGATTCATCCAGCTTGGAATTTTGCATTATGTACTCTTCATATAATTTTAAAAAGCAGGGTGACAATGTACAGCCTTGATGTAGTCTTTTCCCAATTTTGAACTAGTCCATTGTTCCAGGAGCAGTTCTAACTGTTGCTTCTTGTCTGCATATAGGTTTCACAGGAGACAGGTAAGGTGGTCTGGTATCCTCATCTCTTTAAGAATTTTCCAGTTGTGATCCACACAAAGACTTTACCATGGTCAATGAAGCAGAAGTAGATAATATTTTGGAATTCCGTTGCTTTTCATATGAGCCAATGGATGTTGGCAATTTGATTTCTGGTTCCTCTGCCTTTTCTAAATTTCTATGCATCTGGACGTTCTCATTTCACACACTGTTGAAGCCTAGTTTGAAGGATTTTGAGCATTACCTTGCTAGCATGTGAAATGAGTGTAACTGTATGGTAGTTTGAACATTCTTTGGCATTGCCTTTCTTTGGGATTGAAATGAAAACTGGCCTCTTCCAGTTCTGTGGTCACTGCTGAGTTTTCCAAATTTTCTGGCATATTGAGTGCAGCACTTTCACAGCATCATCTTTTAGGATTTTACATAGTTTTCTTGTATGGAGGTGGTCAAAAGTGATAAGGATGCAAAGTTACTTTAATGTGTCCCTTACTTTTATTTTGTGAGAACCTTTTTTCTTTTTTTTAGCCATCCATTACTGGTCATAAATCTTCCTATCAGCTGAGAGTTCCTCTGACTTAAGGGAAAATAATGTGATAGATTAATTCACACAAAAGTGTGGGTTAAATATTGAAATATATTTGATAATGTTTGCTTTAGGTGTATAGCATGGTGATTCAGTATTTTATAGATTATGCCATCTTTAGAGTTATTACAAAATTAAGGCTGTAGTTCCCTGCACTGTACAATATATCTTTGTTGCTTATCTATTTTATACATAGTAGTTTGTATATCTTAATCCCATATCCTTATCCTGCCACTCCTCTTTCCCTCTTCCCATGTGAATGTATTTTAGTATGTAATCTTCATAAGATTTTTAAAATTGTATTTTTTTAACTTTTTATTTTATGTTGGAGCATAGCTGATTAACAATGCTGTGGTAGTCGCAGACTGACAGTAAAGGAACTCAACTATATATGTATGTGTGTGTGTGTGTGTGTGTGTGTGTGTGTGTGCGTGCGTGCGTGTATGTGTGTGTATTCACCAAACTCCTCTTCCATCCAGGCTGCCACATAACATTGAGCAGAGTTCCTTGTGCTATACAGTAGGTCCTTGTTGGTTATCCATTTTAAATATAGCAGTGTGTACACATTTAGCCCAAACTCCCTATCTATCCCTTCCCCTGAGCCTTTCCTCCTGGCAACTGCAAGTTCTCATTCACTAAGTCTGTGAGTCTGTTTTGTAAATAAGTTCATTTGTACAATTTCTTTTTAGATTCTGCATATAAAGGATGTCATAAATACTTTTCCTTCTCTGTCTGACCTAGTTCACTCAATGTGACAATCTCTAGGTCCATTCATGTTGCTGCAAATGGCATAATCTTCATAAGATTTTTGTATTTTAAAATAGGAATAGCTGGATATAGCCTGCAATCCTAAAGAAATTAACACCTTGACTTTTTAAGATTATGGCACAAAAGCAGGGCAAGTATGGAGCAAAGAGTTCTGTATTTTCAGTCAGAAGTCCTGTATTCTAACTCTTGTCAATAACTGGTCAATATGACAAAAAATTGAGATCACAGTAAACTTTAGACCTTACATTAATGTTCTAGAAGCTTTCACAAAATGTACAATCAAAATTGGTAATTGGAATTTTCCTCAATTTTCATAAATAATGGGTAGCATTTTCTCATTTTAAAACTGGTTGTTCTCCCAAATCATCCTACCCTCCTAAGTAATTAACCTCCAATTAAAATAAATAAATTTATATTTAAAACAATAAATAAAATTGTTGTTTTTCTAAAACCATTGGCAGCTCCTATAATGCAGATGCAAATGAATGTGAATCCAGAACCTAAATATATGACCTGATAGCTACAATATTTAATGAATTTATGTTAGGTCTCACAAATGCCTTCACTGAGGAAATGACATGTAAACTGAGATCTGAAGGCTGACTAGGAGATGGGCAGGTAGAGAAAGAGAGGACAACGTTGGAGGAAGCAGATGCAGCTTACAGGAAAGGAGATAAACAAGAGATTGTGGTTCTAGTGAAGCTGGCATGAGAAAAGAGAAGGGAAGGCAGGTTGAGACAGTTATCAAAACATGCAATGGAGGAATAGAATCAGGCATGGTGGGTCTTGAAATATATGGGTGAAATAAGGGATTAAATAGGGATTAAGTTTGTCCAAAGGACAAATTAAGAGAGATTTTCTAGCTGGATAAAAAGGATAGAAGTGTAGTGAGGCCGCTTGTTCTATGGCAGAGTACTGAAAAGTTAACAGCTGTTCTTAATGGGTATTTTAGAAGAACATTCAACCAGAGCTCAAGGTCTATTGGCAGTAGAAAGAAGTTAATCTCATTGCCAAGCTTCTGGCTTGATTTGCTGGCTGAATAGTGGAGCTGTTTAGTAAATATTAACATTGACAAAGAGCAAGGGATATTAACTGAATTGTTTAGACAGACTTAAATATGATTTCATGCTAATAACTAAGGTCCCAGAAGAAATTGCCTTTGGATGAAATAAAATCCTTCCCAAAAGATTTTAATCCAATTTCTATTCTTTAATAATATTAAAATTGGATTTTGATTTAACTATTTTGGATCTTTAATTTTTAGGGATTATTTTAAGCATTAGGTCTTATTGTATAGAAATTTCAGGATTCTATATGAGACTGTTTTACCTGTATACTGACTGCAGAGTACTTCCTGAAAATGGCTGCTAGGTGTTAACACAAAAAGTGTTATTATGGGCACTTTTCTTCTAAAGATAAAATGTAGACTTTAAATTTTATTTTCAATTTACTTTTTAAAATTTTATTGGAGTACAGTTGATTTATAATGTTATGTTAGTTTCAAGTATACAGCAAAGTGAATCAGTTATATGTATACATATATCCACTCTTTTTCAGACCATTTTCTATTACAGAGTATTGAATAGAGGTCCTTGTACTATACAGTAGGTCCTTATTAGTTATCTATTTTATATCTAGTTATGTGGTTATGTCAATTTTGATCTTCCAATTTATCCCTCCTCTTTCTTACCCCTTAGTAACCCTAAGTTTGTTTTCTATGTCTGTAATTCTGTTTATTTTTATACATAATTATTTAGGCTGTTTTTTAATCAATTGTTGTCTTGCTTTACATTA
>SJYF01001461.1:57548-72669 GCA_006410515.1 Procapra przewalskii | reverse complement strand
CCCCCCCCACCTCCCGATGTCAGTCACAATTATGGTCCTTATCATTTTTTTTCTGTTTTCCATTTTCAGCCCTACTTCATGGGCTTTGAAGGTATCTGAGTTACCAGCACCTAATTTCATGGGTATTTTAAATGATTTTAGATGTTCTTTGTGATAAGATATTCCCAGCTTCCCAGAAAAGACCCATAAAACAGGGGGAAAAAAACCAATTAGGTTCCTACTGCCAAAGTTCTAATCATTTTCCTCTCTCTTTCCCTGGAGGAATTGGGTAGAATCTCTGTCCTAAGGTGCAAATGTCCCTTCTCCAGTGGTTCTTTTTCCAACTCTGTCTTGACATGACCATTCACATGATCAGGTGATACTGAAGAAAATGGACACGGGCGCTGACCATAGAACCATGCCTTGTTTGAGAAGAGATGCTGGTCTGCTTGGTACCAGTGCATATCAACTGGATGTGAGCCCTTTAATCAATGATATTAAAGCTACGGTAAGCTATTAATAATTAGTATAACAGAGCCATAGCATACAAGAATAATGGCAAAGTGGCAGAGTGCAGATTTATACAAAGTCTCATTTTAGTCCCAAAGAACTTCTTAGGTTTACAGCACTAAGTAGGCTGCCCAGGCCCTCTGTATTTCACATACCACCATCTTCTTCACACTGGTGCCTTTTTTTTTTCCCCCTTTATTCTTAACCCTTGGAAGTAACTGGAAGTAGTGAAGTTGCTCAGTCTTGTCCGACTCTTTGCGACCCCATGGACTGTAGCCTACTGGGCTCCTCCTTCCATGTGATTTCCCAGGCCAGAATACTGGAGTGGGTTGTCATTTCCTTCTCCAGGAGATCTTCCCAACCCAGGGATTGAACCTGGGTCTCCCACATTGTAGGCAGATGCTTTACCATCTGAGCCACCAGGGAAGTATTTCATAACTATCATTTATTTTTGCCCCACAGTTTGCTCACTCTTGCTCTCTCAACTCCTTTGTTCTTTGGAAATGAAAATTTGTTTTTCAACTTGGGCTTCTTATCCATCTTTTGGAAAGTGAAAAAGTGAAAGTGAAGTTGCTCAGTCGTGTCTGATTCTTTGTGACCCTGTGGACTGTAGCCTACCAGGCTCCTCCTTCCATGGGATTTTCCAGGCAAAAGTACTGGAGTGGGTTGCCATTTCCTTTTCCAGAGGCTTTTCCTGACCCAGGGATTGAACCCAGATCTCCCACATTGTAGGCAGATGCTTTACTGTCTGAGCTACTAGGGTACTATCTAGCTCCCAAATACTTCTCTTTGGATGGCGTGTATTTGATGTCTCTATACCCTGATATTCACAGTACTGGCCTGTCCAATAGACAGGACTAAAAGGCTTTGATCAGGTCTGTCTCCTGAGGTACTCTTTTATTACCAGGGTCTTCTTCAGTTTATCACTGCATCCTCATGTTCTTTGGGAGGGGTCAGTTCTTTTATAGCTCACTTAGCAATGGCAGTTCATCTGGGTCCTATATCTAAGAGTTCCTCTTCAGAGCTATAGAAACAGTTAGGGTTAGGTCTATCCAAGAAAATACTGCATTTGTGATAGATACTCTGAATTCAGTTTGGACTTTGTATCCTCATATGCTTAATTATTTACTCTCAGGTTGTGGTGGGCTACATGGAGTACCTTAAAGTGTCTACATCTTGGTCACATGAAAATCTAACTCTTACCTTGTATGACAAAATAATGAGTATGTCCTTATATGGCAAGGATGTGATTAAGTTAAGGATCTTGAGAGGAGAAGATTATCATGGATTAACAGGTAAACCATAAAGGACATCATGTACATCTTATAAGACAAAAAGTGAGAAATTTTAGGCACACAAAACCACAGTGGAAAAGGCAATGAGGCCAATATTGGAATGAAGCAGCCACGAGCCATGGAACACCAAGAAATGTCAACAGTCACTAGAAGATGTCAAAAATGCTTCTTCTCCAGAGCCTCCAAAGAGAACAGAGCCATGCTTGCACCTTGATTTCAAACTGCTGACCTCCAGAACTTTTAGAGAATAGATTCTGCTGTTTAAGCCAACCAGTTTGTAGAAGTTTGCTATAGCAGGAATAAATATCAGACCTAGGTATCTCAAGTCTTCCCAGAGAACCATGGATAGGCATTTATTTCCCAGGCATTTTAGAATTTTACAGATATAGCCTAGTCAGAAGGCCAACCATGAGTTAATAATTGATTAACTAATCCACCACACAGGTATTAAGAACTCACTGGAAATTTCAAAGGTGAACAAGCAAAGAGACTGCCAGGAGCGCACTGTGTAGTGGGGTGGACTCAAAAAAAAAAAAGCAAAGTCAAGGCCTCCTCATGTAATTGCAAAGCATAAAAGAGAAAGCATTAAATGAGCCTAAGAAATAATCTTAAAGGTCACAGAAGGTGGTCTGGAGTTTGTCCTTTGGGCCATATAGCATAGCATTCATCGAGGAATTTTAAATACCAGAGAAATTAAATTGAAACTTTAATTTTATATGATAAACTTAAAACTCTTTGCTTTTGAAATAAAAGAGAAATGTCTCTGTTTTCAACTCTCATGAACAATACCGGAGCCTCCACTCGCTTCCTTGTTTCCCTATGTGATTCAGTCTCCAATGCCCCATTCATAGAAAATTTTCCTTTCCTATGCATGATTGTATCCATGTATGCTACATTGTTAGGCAACTGGATTATAGCCCCATTCTCTGTGAATGACTGTGAATTTAGTTCTGGATAATGATTTTTCTTTTACTTAAATTTATACTGAATTCTAACACTTGCTTTATATTATGCATATGAAAAATAGTTGATATTCTCTAGATGTGCAGCAGACCTTTGTGTGAAGTAGGGTGATAGGGAGAGAATGAGAATCTGGGGGCAGGGTGGGACTTCCCATAGCTTTGTTCCATAGCTGAGCTTTTCTCTGTTAGATGTGAATAGTGTGAGTGAAGTGAGTGAAGTTGCTCAGTCGTGTCTGGCTCTTTGTGATCCTGTGGACTGTAGCCCACCAGACTTCTCCATCCATGGGATTCTCCAGGCAAGAATACGGGTGTGGGTTGCCATTTCCTTCTCCAGGGGATCTTCCCGACCCAAGGATCGAACCCAGGTCTCAATTGCAGGCAGATGCTTTAACCTCTGAGCCACCAGGGAAGTTATTTTTCCTTCTGGGTTCTTGGCTGAGGCCCTTGTAATAAAAGACAGATTACTGAGAGGAAAGTAGAGGTTTATTAACATGTAGACTTCATGTGCAAATGAGAGTAACCCTGGTAACACCTAGGGTAACTGAATATCCCAAAGAGATAGCTTTAGAATTTAAGTTTAAATACCATCTTAATCAGGCAAGGGTAGGGGAACATAGGCCCTTTAGAGGGGAATCAGTGATTTTTAGGAAAGATGTTGTTGTTGCTGTTCAGTCACTAAGTCATATTTGACTCTTTATGACCCCATGAACTGCAGCACACTAGGTCCCCTGTCCTTCACTATCTCCTGGAGTTTGCTCAAACTCATGTCCATTGAGTCAGTGATGCCATCCATTCATCTCATCCTCTATCGCCTCTTTCTCCTCCTGTCTTCAATCTTTCCCAGCATCAAGATCTTTTCCAACGAGTCAGCTCTTTGCATCAGGTGGCCAAAGTATTGGAGCTTCAGCTTCAGCATCAGTCCTTCCGATGAATATTCAGTATTGATTTCCTTTAGGATTGCCTGTTTTGTTCTCCTTGTGTCCAAGGGACTCTCAAGAGTCTTCTCTATCACCACAGTTTGAAAGCATCAGTTCTTCAGTGCTCAGTCTTCTTTATGGTTCAACTCTCTCATCCATACATAACTACTGGAAAAATCATAGCTTTGATTAGTTGGACCTTTGTTGGCAAAGTGATGTCTCTGCTTTTTAGTATGCTGTCTAGGTTTGTCATAGCTTTTCTTCCAAGGAGCAAGCAATTTTTAATTTCATAGCTGCAGTCACCATCTTAGTGATTTTGTAGCTCAAGAAAATAAAGTTTGTCATTATTTCCACTGTTTCCCCTTCTATTTGCCATGAAGTGATGGGACCAGATGCCATGATTTTATTTTCTCTTTGAATGTTCAGTGTTAAGCCAGCTTTTTCACTCTCCTCTTTCATCCTCATCAAGATCTTTCGTCCTTATCGAGAAAGAAGAAGAGATCCTTAGAAAAAAGATAAGAGCTATGATAGTTTGCGACAGAGTCTGTCTGAATGTGGTGTTGACTTCTGGTCTTTTCTGTGATAAGAGCCAACCAGTCTCAACCTGAAGCCCCCAGGGAGGAGATCTAGTTTTGGAGGATCTATTTTTTAATCAGACAAGGGGAGTCCAGAGGCAGACTCTCCCTGCACTTGCTATTTTTCTAAGTATCTACAGCTCAAAATAATCAATATACCAAAGCAACATGTTTTGAGTTGGTATGCCCTAAACTCTGTAGTCATATTTTGAAATTATGTGCTCTGCCATCCTTCAGTAGGAAAGAGCAAGAAGGACAGAGCCTGACTTTCAATATACTCCCTCACTCACCATGACACCCTTGACCAAAGATTTTTTCCACAAGGCCCCTGTGAGAATATTCCTAATCTATCCCCCCTATATAAAACAGAGGGGTTTTGTGCATTTCCCTATTGAATAAATAGTTACTAATACTGATCCCTGTCAGGGATATGAATTTGTCATAGATATAAATAAAAAATTAAATATGAAAATGCAGTGACATTCTCTCCAGCATTGCAAAGAATACATAAATTCCCAATTGCAAATGTCACTGATCATTGAGATAAGCCTTTTATTCTAGAATTAGTTTATGATCTATTCATGCACATGTAGTTGGAAAGTAAAATTCTCAAACCTAACACATTAGTCAAAATATCTCAAGGACATATGTATAAAAGAGGTAAAATTGAATGTATTTACCTAGCTCTTTGCCAAGAAAATGAAAATGTTTTAAGTAAACACTCTAGGAGCTGAGATTAGATGAGAATACTTGAGATACGGGTGGCATTTGAATTCTTCTTACTTGGCTCTGCTTAGAGAAACACAATACTCTGAAACCTTCTCTGGTGCATTTACCAGCCTGTTGGCGTCCTGATCATCAAGAAAAGGTGCCAACTGTGATCCTGAGAAACTCAGTGTAAGCCTAGAGTTTATGTAAATAGCCGTTGTCCCAGAGATATACATATCATTTGAAAAACTAAAAACCTCTGCCATGGAAGTCTCTTTTCAAAGAGATATTTAATCCTGGAGCCATGGATTTCTGGCAGATTTCCAATATTCTATCCAAGTACACGGATGTAATCTCACTGCTTTGTAAGCAATGAACAGCTAGACTCTTTAAGGTACGTGCGAAGAGTCAGGGAAGACTGCCATCTGGTGGGAATGTAAAATTACTACTGAAATACAGTCACAACCTCACTGTTGGTATTTGCTTACAACCTAACTTTTAAAGCCAAAATGAAATGATGTTTTACTTTATTTTCTTAAGAGCTAAAATTTTAAGGCTTTTTGTCAAATTTTTACTGGAGTATAGTTGATTTACAACGTTATGTTAGTTTCAGGTATACATCAAAGTGAATTAGTTATACATAACACATATATACACGTTTTTATTTTTATTTTATTTTTTAAAGTTTTTTTTTTTTAATGTGGACCATTTTTAAAGTATTTATCGAGTTGGTTACAATACTGTTTCTGTTTTCTGTTTTGGTTTTTTAGCCACAAGGCACGTGGGATCTTAGCTTCCTGACTAGGGATTGAATCCACTCCCCATGCATTAGAAGGACAAGTCTTAACCACTGAACTGCCAGGGAAGTCCCTTTACACACTCTTAGATTTTCCCACATAAGCCATTATGCACCAAATATTTCCGTAGATATCTCTAAAAGATACAGATTCTTAAACAATATTGTTATATTCCTAACAACATTAACAATAATGCCTGAATGTTGTTATCCAAGTTAGAATTCAAATTTGCCTGGCTGTCTATTAAATGTTTTTTCTAAATAAGATGTAAAGATTACAATTGGATTACATGTTTTAAAGTCTCTTTTAATCTATAGATTTCTTTCCGGTTTTTCTCTGGTTTTTTGAGAAACTAGACTAATTCCATAATTTTCTACAGCAAAATTTTACCAATCGTAGGAGTGGAAACGCTTTTCTTTTGCTAGTTAAATAGAGCAATTGTGTAGAAACTGAAATTAACTATGATATTTTAGTTGTTTACCAAACTCTTTTGTTTGGTAAACAAGAGAAGGTTGTTACCTTCTCTTTTTAGATTTCTTGTACTTCACATAGGATTTCTGTGTATCAGTTTTTCCCTTGGTCTACCACATGCCATATAATCTTGTTGCTGTTCAGTCTGACTCTGCGACCCCATGGACTGCAGCATGGCTTTCCTACCTTCATTATCTCCCAGAGTCAAACACATGTCCATTGAGTCAATGATGCCATCCAACTATCTCACCCTCTGCCACCCTCTTCTCCTCCCACCCTCAGTCTTTCCAGCTCAGGCTCTATTCTAATCAGTCGGCTCTTCATGTCAGGAGGCCAAAGTATTGGAGTTTCAGCTTCAGCATCAGTCCTTCTAATATTCAGGACTGTTTTCCTTTAGGATTAACTGGTTTGATCTCCTTGCTGTCCAAGGGACTCTCAAGAGTCTTCTCCAGCACCACAGTTCAAACCCATCAGTTCTTTTCTTCGGTGCTCAGCCTTCTTTATGGTCTGTCTCTCACATCCATATATGACTACTGGAAAAAACATAGCTTTGTGTATATGGATCATTGTCTGCAAAGTGATGTATCTGCTTTTTAATAAACTGTCCAGGTTTTTAATACACTGTCATAGCTTTTCTTCCAAGGAGCAAACATCTTTAAATTTCATGGCTGCCATGATTTTGGAGCCCAAGAAAATAAAATCTGTCACTGTTTCCACTTTTTCTCCATCTATTTGCCATGAAGTGATGGGACCGGATGTCATGATTTAGTTTTTTGTATGTTGAGTGTTAAGCCAGCTTTTTCACTCTGCTCTTTCACTTTCTTCAAGAGACTCTTTCGTTCTTCTTTGCTTTTGCCATATAATCTAAATGAAATATATTCTAGATGTCATGCATTCTAAGATTGCTTTGCCTGTGAGTTCACTTCCTTTGAAGATGTTCTTCTGACATGTTTTCTTATCTCCCAGAGTTTGCTCAAATACATGTTCATTGAGTCAATTGACTCTTGAAGCTTGGAAGATTCAGATTAGATTTTTTGGAAGGACTACTTCATAAAGAGTGCTGTGTATTTCTATCAGGAGTTACCTAATAGCTAGTTGTCTTTTGTTTTTATTTATTAAACATTTTTTTATTAGAGTATATTTGCTTTACAATGTTGCTATTAGTTTATACTGTATAGCAAAACAAATCAGCTATATGTTTAAACAGCCTCTCTTTTTTGGATTTCTTCCCATTTAGGTCACCACAGAGCATTGAGTAGAGTTTCCTCTGCTGTATAGTAGGTTTTGGTTTGTTTTTATAAAGTTGGTAGCTTTTGATGATCATTGTCAACTCAAGTTATAGGGCAGTTCTGGGTCACTGGGTCCCGCTTCTGATTTAAGAGGTTGGATATCCCTAAGATGGGACTCTGCCTAGGTACATGGTGGCACCCTGGATTTCAGGGAATTGCACTGCACTGCAGACTTGATAAACCTGATCAAGGTGTTTGAAAACTAATTAAATCAGATCTCACAAAATAGACAATCTTTTTTAATTACAGAAAAAAAACTGTTGATTTAAGAATCCATCTCCCAATGCAGGAAACACAAGTGGTTCAGGGTCAATCCCTAAGATAGGAAAATCCCCTGGAATAGGAGATGGCAACCTGCTCCAGTATATTGCCTGGAAAGTTCCATGGACAGAGGAGGCCACTGGGCTACAGTCCATGTGGCTGCAAAGAGTCAGATGTGACTGAGCACACACATAATACAAAATAAAGATTATATTACAAAGGACACTGTTAAAAGAGTGAAAAGATAAGGCACAGAGAAGGGAAGACTACTTATAAAATAAATAAGGAATATTAAAAAAAGGCTTGTATTCAGAGTATATAAAACTTACTAGTCAATGACAAAATTACGGACAGCACAATACAGAAAATGGGCAGAACAATTGAATGGTTGTTACTTGCAAAGTACTAACAGTTACTTCACAGTGACCAATATAACGTTGAAGAAATAGTTATTCTCACTAGTCACCTGGGAAATGTAAATTAAAACCACAGTGAGATAATACTATAGATTCATAGAGTGGTTAAGTAAAAAGACAGACAGTATCAAATCTTAGCAAGAATATGAAAAAACTGAATCTCACATACTTTGTGAGACTATATTCTAGAAAATTGTTTTGCAGGATCTACTAAAGCTAGGCATATACATCCCCTATGACCTAACAATTTTGTGCCTACAGAAATGTATGCATATGTGCACCAAAAATAAATGTATATACACGTGTACAAAAAGACATCCATTATAGCAGTGTTTATATTTATAGCAGTGTTATTTGTAATAGCTAAAACCTGGAAACAGCTCAGATCTTCTTCAGTAGTAGAGTCTATTCATAAATTTTGGTATATTTGTACAATGGAATACTTTCTGAACCTTTGGATAAGAAGAAAGAAACCAGACGCAAAAGAGAATATACTCTGTTATTCAAAATATGTAAAGTTTCCAAACAAAAAATAAAGCTGAACTATGCTATCAGAAGCCAAGGTAGTGGTTAGCTTTGGGGAAGAGGAATTGAAAATGTGAGTGGGTTGAGGCATGAGAGAGTTACTAAGTCGCTATTAATACTCTATTTTACTTCTAGTTTTTCTCCATCAGCCACATTAAAAGGAAAAGAAAATTAACTAGTCAAACCCATCAAGATGTCAGACAAAAAGCTGAAATTATCAAAAGGGTTGAAATAAGGGTTTACAAACACTATGACAGCAAATTTCACCGTATTTTACACTTTGCTATATGACATTAGCGACTGAGAAAATGAAACCTTAGTGATTAACAATATATTTTAAAACTAAACAATAAGAATATAAAGACTTTTGTCTATAGTTGTTCAGAGCTGTTTACAGTTATGTTACTCTAAATCTAGTACTTTATTGTACTTAAAAGTCACTGTAATTAATGTTAACTTAAGTTTTCTAATAGTAGTAAGGAAAAAATTACATATTATTGTGTAAACTAGTGTAAACACAAAGAAGCAATATGGTGACAAATTAAAACCATTTCTTTTGATGAAAATAACCTTATAAGATGTATAGAAAAATGCTTAAGATTTCAATATGCTAGTACATGTAAAAGGCATAAAATATGGTGCCTGACACTTAGTAAGCACAAAATAAATGTTAGCTATTATTATTATTTATTCAAACAAATGACCCAGTGAGGGAGATTTTCTATAAAGTTGTGTGAGAGTTCAATTTTTCCTGACATGTAAGTTCATTTATTTTGCTAGATTGTGCCTCAATAATGGAACCCATAAAGTATTGTTTAATGCACTGGAGAAACTATGATTCTCTCCCTTAATGATTTCTTTAGTAAAAGCATTGCTTTATGGGTGAATGAAATTCAACAAGCTGATAGAGGAGCTCCCTCATCTAGAATTTTTAAAGTGATCCTACAGGAGGCTTAGAGTGGTGAATCCGCATATGAAATGCACTCCCAGTGACATTATATGCAAGTTACTATAGCAAAGAAATTGTAGCCAGAAGTTTACAAAGTTCTACAGGATGTTTTGTATATGGTTAATTTATAGAAACAAAAGTAAAACATGTAGTAGGATCCTCAACTCACTACACTTTGTGAGGGGAGAATGATTATGGCATTCTTTTGTGCCATATGAAGATTTATTTATAAATTATCTGACAAGGTATTTTTTGGCAAAACTGAAGTTTTATTAATATTAAGATTTATTTTACAATAAGTCAAGGGCTCAAATTTGCCTACCTAATTCGTAATTCCAGTTGCCTCTTGGTTGTCTATAACTTAGAGTAATACATGCATACACATTTGGGCTAGCCTTTCAATAAAAAGGACAAAAAATAACTAAAGAGTCACTTATAAGGAATATTTTTTAAAGGATGGTTTAAAAGTATTTCTGATACTATGTGCTTTAATTCCTAAAAACAGCATACAACATATAAAACCTCTCATCTTACAAACTTTAAAAACTTAGAAATGAAATTTTTAATCATTTACAAACAATTCCAAAGAATTTCAGAGGGTTTTGAACACAGTATTTAAAATCTTAATTAATTAACAAATCTGTTTGGGTTTTAAAAAACAGCTGTATGTTAGGTAAGATAAGGTATTACTAGCTGTTCTACGTTACTCTGTACTACATGAACTACATTATCTTTGCAAAATTAGTAGACTTTGTTGAAATATAAGCATCATGATTTAGTGAGAGCAATTAACAATGTACTTTTTCCATTTAGATCAATGTATTTTTGTGAAGCACTACTTTTCATTGGTGACACCCACTTAAACTCAGTATATAAAACAACTTAATTATGAAGGAAACAATTGAATTGCTGTATCACAAAGTGTTAAATCAAGATTTAAAAAATAATGAAAACTATTCCATCATTTTTCTCTGTATTATTAATAAATGAAATAAAATTTTGCTTAAAATATTTTTACTTCAACTTTATTAAAATTTCTACTTTGTTTTATAATCATATGTTGTATAGTAAATATACATGCATTCATATATATTAATAGAGAACATATGTAAAATTTTGTGTATTTGCACATGCATCTCCTGGAGAAGGAAATGGCAATCCACTCTAGTATTTTTGCCTGGAGAATCCCAGGGACAGAGGAGTCTGGCAGACTACAGTCCATAGGCCACATAGAGTCAGACATGACTTAGCAACTGAACAACAACAACAAACACACGCATCACATTTATGTTTTATTCTTAATTTTTTTATTATTAAAAACATTCAATCAGAATGGTTTAAAGATCACTGATTTAGAGGTTGATAGGAAAGAGAAAAGATGGTGAGAGAGATGAGTGAATGAGGATCTAAGAGGGAAGAGAGTACAGTGTTTCTGGAGACTGAGGGGAAAGCAGTTTTTTTGAAAATGAGGAGGCTGGTAACAGAGTTATGTGCAGCAGAAAGCTCGGGAACCATGAGGTCTGAGGAAAGGCCATGGGATTTATGACTGATGATTAGAAAGTTATTGGTGAAAATATTTTTAGTCAAGTGGCAGGCGCAGAAACCGGATTCTATGCAATAAATATCAGTTAATGCATGAGTAGGAGAGAAGGAAAAGGAGCAATAAGAATAGTCCACTCTCACTAAAGTTTGGCAGAAAGTGAACAAAGCAGTGGAGAGGCAGAGTCAGAGAATAGTGTGGAAGTGGGCATAGTAACTGAGACAAGGAAAAGGTGGGACAGAAAGGTCATAGAGAAAGAGGCGCATCCTTTAGAAAGTGGACAAGACATTTTGCAAGTCAATGTGAAAGAAGAGAGATTAACTGACTTTCTAAGAAAAGACAAGGAAAGCTGTGGAAATTGATTTCAAATAGCCATGATCTCATTGAAGTAACTGATTCTATGATTGAGGAATGCCAGGTTGCAACTTCAGCTTGATAAAGGAGGGGAAGATTTTGAAACATCGTCTGTGGATGCCTCACAAGGAACTGAAGTGGCGATCCTCAGATTGCTGAGCAATACTGAGGACCTGATGTCAGCAGGCAACATGAACTTATGTCAGAGACAAATGGGAAAATTACAAGACTTTAACAACAACAACAACTAACAGCAATGAGCCACCTATCAGCAAGTGAGAGAACAGAAAGTAACTTCTAGGAATTGGCAAAACGAGTGGAATAGAAAATGAAAATCTTGACAACCACAGTGAGAAAACTGTTAATGTGGGTTCCAAGGATCCCTTGGGTAGGAAAACAAGTGAGATAAGGAGGAAGCTAGAGGGAAAAAGTGAACTGAAGACTGAGAGGGCAGAACAGAGCTAAGTAAGAGTGTGTGCAGAGGAGGGTGCTGGAACCCAAGATCTGGATGATGGAGAAACTCTGAGGGACAGTGAGATCCAAGTTCTAACTATACTTACAAGAGACTTTAAAAAAATGAGTAGAAAATAAAGTGCTACAGAGGCATGAAATGTTAAGTCCTTTGAGGTCATTTTGGTAGAGGAATGGCAAAGAGCAGGACAGGAGCTGAAAAAAACATTGTGAGCAAAGTGGAAGAGGATTCTAGAGAGGATGGGGGGATCATGCCAAGGTTGTGTAAGAAACTTAGAAACGTTGTTGGGCGGTGGTATGAGATCATGCTTTATAAAGGGCATGGAGAATGGGGTGTATGAGCAGAAAGAGGTCAGAAAGCAGCCTTTTGGGGAACGGGTTTCACAGAAGTGTGGCCAGGCTCGAGGTGAGGATGTGGGAAGAAACCTTTGAGGATGACATCCTGTGTTAGGCACTCTTTCACAAGAACAGGAGATTTTTTACATTTTTAGCAGCACTTTCTTGGCAAGAGTGCCATTTAGCATTTCATAGAATGCAAATACCTGTAGAAATAGATGAGTCATACTCATCAAAGTTGTTGATGGCTCAATTAATAGTATAGCAATGTTTTAAATCAAGTTGACAGGATGGATGCCTTTCAAAGACCCATGTGAAAGCCTGCGTTTTAATACCCAGAAGGTTAAAGTGGTTTCAAATGTAATTTTTAAGAAATGAATTTTAAATTCTTTTTCTAGATGCAGAACTATTATATGGTAGAGTGCAGTTCCTATCTGCTATCTGCAGCAAGCCTTGCTCTGCCGGACATTTTTCAAATGCTATTCGTATGTCCACTGATTCAAAACTAATTTCACCAAAACTAATCTAAACAAAAAATGTGTCACGTAATTTATGTTGCTAGAATTTCTGTTTCTCTAATTCAAATTAAGATTAATTTTCCTGCCCTTTGGCCACAAATTGCCCTTACAAAGTCTAAGAGTTAGGATTTTCCAATTAAAATAGGAGCCATGAAAGTTATAATAACCATATGAATTAATCATCTTAAAACTTCCAGGAAGGCCAAATAATGAAAAAGAAGAAAATATATTTCTACACAAAGAGCTATTCCTTTGTTCAAAATAGTAACACTGTATATAAGCCAACTGCTGTATTTTATAGGGAATGTAGTTGTCACAGCCCCTCTAAAACAGCAAACACTTTTACATGCTTGTCCATGATCTAACAAGTCTAACATCTTTTGAGGGCAGCCAGACTTCTCATTTATTTCCATAAGAATAACAAATATACAGAGTAGCTGTCTCTTCTGACCTTATTTTAAAATAAAGGTATGTTGGTCAAGCATTACCTCAAGTTTCCATTTCACCTTTGGCTTAATTCATAGAAAATTAGAGTGGCAAGAAGTAGATTGAATTGAGCTTGACAGAACAGTGAGAAGAGGTTCTCTGCCCTGAGACTCTGGAGGAAAATTCTTAAATTCCTTTCAATCAAAGTGTATTATTACATTGAGTTCTTCTTGCACCTATAAACTAGGATTTGATTTTTTTTTTTTCCAAGACAGTGGCCAAATAACCATCAAATTAAGATGGTGGAATTGTAGATGTCAAATTGTCTAGTTGTCAGTCTTCAGCAGAGGAAAGAGAGAACTATGCAATGCAATATATGAGTACTTATTAACTTCCTTTGGTACATAATATGTTCTGGAAACAGGTCTTTGAAAGTAGGCTTAAATGTGTAAAGTAGGCTTAGTAATAACTGAGGGGTTTCTTTCCCAGAAAGCATGGTGTGATTTGTGATATATGATGCATGATAAAATCTCTAATCATAGTTCCAAGAGGGATAGTCTCCTCTGGATCTGGTCCCAGCAAGTCCAGCTGGAAGTGGAGGGCCCTGAAGGGCAGAGATGAAAAACTCTCATCTCTTACCAGGGCAGCTAGGGAAGCAGATACAGGCATCTTTATTTCCCATGGGCCAGTTGTCTCTTTTCTGACCCAAGGGAAGCTCAGTTCAGTTCAGTCGCTCAGTCATGTCCGACTCTTTGCAACTCCATGAATCGCAGCACGCCAGGCCTCCCTGTCCATCACCAACTCCCGGAGTTCACTCAGACTCACGTCCATTGAATCAGTGATGCCATCCAGCCATCTCATCCTCTGTCATCCCCTTCTCCTTCTGCCCCCATCCCTCCCAGCATCAAAGTCTTTTCCAATGAGTCAAGTCTTCACATGAGGTGGCCAAAGTACTGGAGTTTCAGCTTTAGCATCATTCCTTCCAAAGAAATCCCAGGGCTTGATCTCCTTTAGAATGGACTGGTTGGATCTCCTTGCAGTCCAAGGGACTCTCAAGAGTCTTCTCCAACATCACAGTTCAAAAGCATCAATTCTTCAGCACTCAGCCTTCTTCACAGTCCAACTCTCACATCCCTACATGACCACGGGAAAAACCATAGCCTTGACTAGATGGACCTTTGTTGGCAAAGTAATGTCTCTGCTTTTGAATATGCTATCTAGGTTGGTCATAACTTTTCTTCCAAAGAGTAAGTGTCTTTTAATTTCATGGCTGCAGTCACCATTTGCAGTAATTTTGGAGCCCCCCCAAAATAAAGTCTGACACTCTGACACTGTTTATACTGTTTCCCCATCTATTTCCCATGAAGTGATCAATCTAATCACACTAGGACCACAACCTTGTCTAACTCAATGAAACTAAGCCATGCCCGCAGGCAACCCAAGACGGGTGGGTCATAGTGGAGAGGTCTGACAGAATGTGATTCACTGGAGAAGAGAATGGCAAACCACTTCAGTATTCTTGCCTTGAGAACCCCATGAGCAGTATGAAAAGGCAAAAAGATAGGATACTGAAAGAGGAACTCCCCAGGTCAGTAGGGGCCCAATATGCTACTGGAGATCAGTGGAGAAATAGCTCCAGAAAGAATGAGGGGATGGAGCCAAAGCAAAAACAATATCCAATTGTGGATGTGACTAGTGATAGAAGCAAGGTCCAATGCCGTA
This sequence comes from Procapra przewalskii, assembly GCA_006410515.1. Classification (NCBI taxonomy): domain Eukaryota; kingdom Metazoa; phylum Chordata; class Mammalia; order Artiodactyla; family Bovidae; genus Procapra; species Procapra przewalskii. The sequence continues at coordinate 57,648 of SJYF01001461.1, read as the reverse complement.
AAGAGCAATATTGCATAGGAACCTGGAATGTCAGGTCCATGAATCAAGGCAAATTGGAAGTGGTCAAACAAGAGATGGCAAGAGTGAACGTCAACATTCT
>SJYF01001460.1:343078-356052 GCA_006410515.1 Procapra przewalskii | reverse complement strand
ATATGAAATAATTTTTGTGACTTTTTTTCTTTTGTCTTTCTTTTTTTCTTCATCTTCTTTTTTAAAATATTGTATCTTTGAAATTATAAACTCTAGATTTTTAATGTTTGCTTTTTGGTATTGGTTATGAATTTTGTACCTTTAAGAACTCAGTCTTCAGTACTCATTTTTACTTGGGAGCGAGATTACTGGCTTGACTTCTGTCTCCCCCTTTGAACTCTCCTTTATTCTCTACCAGGTCGCCTGTGTCTCCTCCCTACCCCCTCTATTCTCTACTTAACTCTGTGAATCTCTGTGTGTTCCAGACAGTGGAGAACACTTAGGGAACTGATTATTGGCTTGATTTGTTTCTCTCCTTTTGATTCCCCCCTTTTAGCCCCCTGGCCACTTCGGTCTCCTTCCTCCCTCTTCTCTTCTCTGTATAACTCCATGAATATCTCTCAGTGGTTCAGTTGTGGAGTCCACATAAGGAAATGATGACTGGCTAGCTTTCTCTCTCCTCTACTGATTCCACCTCATCTCATTCGGGTCAACTCTAACTCTCTTTTCCCTCTTCTCTTCTCTTCTCTACTCCATGTAACTCTGTGAACCTCTCTGGTTCTCCCTCACTGTGGAGAAACTTTTCAGCTTTAACCTAGATGTTTTATCAACGGTGCTGTATAGAAGAAGTCTTGAGACTACTATAAAAATAAGACTGAAAACCAGAAGCAGGAGGATTAAGTCCAAACTGTGAGAACACCAGAGAACTCCTGACTCCAGGGAATATTAATTGACAGGAAATCATCAAACGCCTCCATACCTATACTGAAATCAAGAGCCAACAAGTTCCAAAGCAAGACATACCATGGAAATTATCCAGCAACAGAGGAACACAGCCCTGAGTTACAATATATAGGCTGCCCAAAGTTACTCCAAAACCATTGACATCTCGTAACACATTACTGGATACTTCATTGCACTCCAGAGAGAAGAAATCCAGCTCCACGCATCAGAACACCAACACAAGCTTCCCTAATCAGGAAACCTTGACAAGCCACCTGTACAACCCTGCCCACAGCGAGGAATCTCCACAATAAAGAGAACTCCACAAATTGCCAGAATACAGAAAGGACACCACAAATTCAGCAATATAAAAAAAGATGAAGAGACAGAGGAATACACAACAGGTAAAGGAACAGGATAAATGCCCACCAAACCAAATGAAAGAGGAAGAGATAGGGAATCTACCTGAGAAAGATTTCTGAATAATGACAGTGAAAATGACCCAAAATCTTGAAATCAAAATGGAATCACATATAAATAGCCTGGAGACATAGATTGAGAAGATGTAAGAAAGGTTTAACAAGGACTTAGAAGAAACAAAAAGAGTCAATATATAATGAATAATAAAATAAATGAGATCAAAAACACTCTAAAGGCAAAAAATAGTAGAATAACAGAGGCAGAAGATAGGACAAGTGAATTAGAAGATAGAAGGGTAAAAAAAATGAATCAGACAGGAAAAAAGAAAAACGAATTTAAAGAAATGAGGACAATCTCAGAGACTTCCAGGAGAGTGTTAAATGCCCCAACATTCGAATCACAGGAGACCCAGAAGAAGACAACAAAAAGAAAAAACATGAGAAAATATTTGAGGAGATAATAGTAGAAAACTTCCCTAAATGGAGAAGGAAATAATCACCCAAGTCCAAGAAACCCAGAGAGTGCCAAACAGGATAAACCCAAGGTAAAACACCCCAAGACACATATTAATCAAATTAACAAAGATCAAACACAAAGAATAAATATTAAAAGCAGCAAGGGAAAAACTACAAATAACACACAAGGGGATTCCCATAAGGATAACAGCTGACCTTTCATTAGAAACTCTTCAGATCAGGATGGAATGGAAAGACATACTTGAAGTGAAGAAAGAAAATAAGGTACAGCCCAGATTACTGTACCCAACAAGGATATCATTCAAATATGAAGGAGAAATCTAAAGTTTTACAGACAATCAAAAGCTGAGAGAATTCAGAACCACCCAACCAACTCTCCAACAAATAATAAAAGATATTCTCTAAACAAGAAAAACAAAAATGGTGTATAAACTCCAAAGTAAAACAAAAAAGTAAATGGCAACGGTATCATCAGTTCAGTTCAGTTCAGTCGCTCAGTTGTGTCCGACTCTGCAACTCCATGAATCACAGCACACCAGGTATCCTTGTCCATCACCAAGAACCAAAGTTCACTCAGACTGGCGCCCATCGAGACAACGATGCCATCCAGCCATCTCATCCTCGGTTGTCCCTTTCTGCTTCAGCCCCCAATCCCTCCCAGCATCAAAGTCTTTTCCAATAAGTCAACACTTCGCATGAGGTAGCCAAAGTACTGGAGTTTCAGCTTTAGCATCATTCCTTCCAAAGAAATCCCAGGGCTGATATCCTTCAGAATGGACTGGCTGCATCTCCTTGTAGTCAAAGGGACTCTCAAAAGTCTTCTCCAAAACCACAGTTCAAAAACATCAGTTCTTTGGCGCGAAGCCTTCTTCACAGCCCAAATCTCACATCCATGCATGACTACTGGAAAAACCATAGCCTTGATTAGATAGACTTTACTCAACAAAGTAATGTCTCTGCTTTTCAATATGCTATCTAAGTTGGTCATAACTTTTCTTCGAAAGAGTAATTTTAATTTCATGGCTGGTATCCCATCTGCAGTGATTTTGCAGCCCAAAATACTAAAGTCTGATTTCCCCTATCTCTCCATCTATTTCCCATGGAGTGATGGGACTGGATTCCATGAACTTTGTTTTCTGAATGTTGAGCTTGAAGCCAACTTTTTCACTCTCCTCTTTCACTTATATAAAGAGGCTTTTTAGTTCCTCTTCACTTTCTGCCATAAGGATGGTGTCATCTGCATATCTGAGGTTATTGGTATTTCTCCTGACAATCTTGATTCCAGCTTGTGTTTCCTCCAGTCCAGAGTTTCTCATGATGTACTCTGCATAGAAAGTAAATAAGCAGGGTGACAATATGCAGCCTTAACGTACTCCTGTTCCTATTTGGAACCAGTCTGTTGTTCCATGTCCAGTTCTAAATGTTGCTACCTGGCCTGCATACAGATTTCTCAAGAGGCAGGTTAGGTGGTCTGGTATTCCCATCTCTTTCAGAATTTTCCACAGTTTATTGTGATCCACACAGTCAAAGGCTTTGGCATAGTCAATAAAGCAGAAATATATGTTTTTCTGCAACTCTTTTGCTTTTTCCATGATTCAGCACATGTTGGCAACTAGATCTCTGGTTCCTCTGCCTTTTCGAAAACCAGCTTGAACATCAGGAAGTTCACGTGTCACGTACTGCTGAAGCTTTGCTTGGAGAATCTTGAGCATTACTTTACTAGCATGTGAGATGACTGCAATTCTGTGGTAGTTTGAGCATGCTTTGGCATTGCCTTTCTTTGGGATTGAATAAAAACTGAACTTTTCCAGTCCTGTGGCCACTGCTGAGTTTTCCAAATTTGCTGGCATATTGAGTGCAGCACTTTCAAGCATCATCTTTAGGATTTAAAATAGCTCAATAGGAATTCCATCACCTCCACTAGTTTTGTTCATAGTGATGCTTTCTAAGGCCCACTTGACTTCACATTCCAGGATGTGTGGCTCTAGATGAGTTATCACACCATAGAGATTATCCCGGTTGTGAAGATCCTTTTTGTACAGTTCTGTGTATTCTTGCCATCTCTTCTTAATATCTTCTACTTCTGTTAGGTCCATACTATTTCTGTCGTTTATCGAGCTCATCTTTGCATGAAATATTCCCTTGGTATCTCCAATTTTCTTGAAGAGATCTCTAGTCTTTCCCATTCTGTTGTTTTCCTTTATTTCTTTTCATTGATCACTGAAGAAGGCTTTCATATCTCTTCGTGCTATTCTTTGGAACTCTGCATTCAGATGCTTATATCTTTTCTTTTCTCCTTTGCTTTTCACTTCTCTTCTTTTCACGGCTATTTGTAAGGCTTCCCCAGACAGCCATTTTGCTTTTTTGCATTTCCTTTCCATGGGGATGGTCTTGATCCCTGTCTCCTTTACAATGTCACGAGCCTCAGTCCACAGTTAATCAGGCACTCTATCTATCAGATCTAGGCCCTTAAATCTATTTCTCACTTTCACTGTATAATCATAGGGGATACTTATCAATAATTCCCTTAAACATAAATGGGTTGAATGTCTCAACCAAAAGACAAAGACTGGCTGAATGGATACAAAAACAAGACCCCTATATATGTTGGCTACAAGAGACCCAAGTCAAAACAGGGGACACATACAGACTAAAAGTGAAGGGCTGGAAAAAGATTTTCCATGCAAACAGAGACCAAAAGAAAGCAGGAGTAACAGTACTCATGTCAGATAAAATAGACTTTAAAGCCAAGGCTTTGAAAAGAGACAAAGAAGGACACTACATAATGACGAAAGAATTGGTCCAAGAAGAAGATATAACAATCATAAATATATATGCAGCCAACATAGGAGCACCACAATATGTAAGGCAAATACTAACAGTATGAAAGGGGAATTAACAATCACACAAAAATAGTGGAAGACTTTAATACCCCACTCACAGCTATAGATACATCAACTAAAAAGAAAATTAACAAGGAAACACAAACTTTAAACAATAGAAAAGACCAGTTGGACCTAATTACTACATATAGGACATTTTCCCCCAAAACAATGAATTTCACCTTTTTCTCAAGTGCACATGGAACATTCTCCAGGATATATCACACCCTGGGCCATAAATCTAGCCTTGGTAAATTCAAAAAAATTGAAATCATCCAAACATTTTTTCTGACCACAATGCAGTAAGATTAGATCTCAGTTACAGGAGAAAAATTATTAAAACTGCCAAAAAATGGAGGCTGAACATGCTTCTGAATAACCAACACATCACAGAAGAATCAAAATATGCATAGAAACAAAGGAAAATGAAAACACAACAATGGAAAACCTGTGGGACACTATAAAAGCTGTGCTGAGAGGGAAGTTCACAGCAATACAGGCATACCTCAAGAAACAAGAAAAAAGTCAAATAAATAACCTAACTCTACACCTAAAGCAACTAGAAAAAGAAAAAATGGAGAACACCAGGGTTAGTAGAAGGAAAGAAATCTTAAAAATTAGGGTAGAAATAAATGAAAAAAAAAAAAGAGAGACCATAGGAAAAATCAACAAAGCCAAAAGCTGATTCTTTGAAAGATAAATAAACTTGACAAAACATTAGCCAGACTCATCAAGAAACAAAGGGAGAAAAACAAAATCAATCAAATTAGAAATGAAAATGGAGAGATCACAACAGACAACACAGAAATACAAAGGATCATTAGAGACTACTATCAGCAATTATAGGCCAATAAAATGAACAACGTGGAAGAAATGCACAAATACTTAGAAAAGTACAACTTTCCAAAACTGAACCAGGAAGAAATAGAAAATCTTAACAGACCCTTCACAAGCATGGAAATTGAAACTGTAATCAGAAATCTTCCAGCAAACAAAAGCCCAGGTCCAGATGGCTTAACAGCTGAATTCTATCAAAAATTTCGAGAAGAACTAATATCTATCCTACTGAGACTCTTCCAGAAAGTTGCAGAGGAAGGTAAACTTCCAAACTCATTTTATGAGGCCACCATCACCCTAATACCAAAACCTGACAAAGATGCCGCAAAGAAAGAAAACTACAGGCAAATATCACTGATGGACATAGATGCAAAAATCCTTAACAAAATTCTAGCAATCAGAATCCAACAACACATTAAAAATATCATACACCATGATCAGGTGGGCTTTATCCCAGGGATGCAAGGATTCTTCAATATCCACAAATCAATCAATGTAATTCACCACATTACCAAATTGAAAACTAAAAACCATATGATTATCTCAATATATGCACAGAAAGCCTTGACAAAATTCAGCATCCATTTATGATAAAAACTATCCAGAAAGCAGGAATACAAGGAATATAACTCAACATAATAAAAACTATATATGACAAACCCACAGCAAACATTATCATCAATGGTGAAAATTTGAAAGCATTTCCCCTAAAGTCAGAAACAAGACAAGGGTACCCACTTTCACTGCTACTAATCGACATAGTTCTGGAAGTTTTGGCCACAGCAATCAGGGCAGAAAAAGAAATAAAGTGAATCCAAATTGGAAAAAAGAAGTAAAACTCTCAGTGTTTGCAGATGACATGATCCTCTACATGGAAAATCCTAAACACTTCACTGGAAAATTACTAGAGCTAATCAACGAATATAGTAAAGTTGCAGGATAAAAATTCAACACACAGAAATCAGTTGCATTTCTATACACTAATAATGAGAAAGTAGAAAAAGAAATTAAAGCAACAATTCCACTGACCATTGCAACGAAAAGAATAAAATACTCAGGAATATATATATGTAAAGACATATATATAGAAAACTATAAAACACTGGTCAAAGAAATCTAAGAGGACACTAATAGATGGAGAAATATGCCATGTTCATGGATTGGAAGAATCAATATAGTGAAAATGAGTATATTACCCAAAGCAATCTACAGATTCAATGCAATCCCTATCAAGTGACCAGCAGTATTTTTCACAGAGCTAGAACAAATAATTTCACAATTTGTATAAAAATACAAAAAACCTTGAATAGCCAAAGCAATCTTGAGAAAGAAGAATGGAACTGGAGGAATCAATGTGCCTGATTTTAGGCACCACTACAAAGCCACAGTCATCAAGACAATATGGTATTGTCATAAATACAGAAATATAGATCAATGGAACAAAATAGAAAACCCAGAGATAAATCCACACACCTATGGACAATTTACCTTTGACAAAGTAGGCAAGCATATACAATGGATTAAATACAATCTCTTTCACAAGCGGTGCTGGGAAAACTGGTCAACCAGTTGTAAAAGAATGAAACTAGATTAATTTTTAACACCATACACAAAAGTAAACTCAAAATGGATAAAGATCTAAAAGTACGATAAAAACTATAAAACTCCTAGAGGAGAACATAGGCAAAATACTCTCCGACATACATCACAGCAGCATCCTCTATGACCCAAGTCCCAGAATACTGGAAATAAAAGCAAAAATAAACAAATGGGACCTAATTAAAATTAAAAGCTTCTGCACAGGAAACTATAAGCAAGGTGAAAAAACTGCTTTCAAAAATAATAGTAAATGAAGCAACTGACAAACAATTAATCTCAAAAATATACAAGCAACTCCAACAGCACAATTCCAGAAAAATAAACGACCCAATTAAAAAATGGGCCAAAGAACTAAATAGATATTTCTCCAAGAACACACACAAATGGCTAACAAACACATGAAAAGATGCTCAGCATCACGCATTATAGTTCAGTTCAGATCAGTTCACTAGCTCAGTGGTGTCCGATTCTTTGCAACCCCATGAATCACAGCACGCCAGGCCTCCCTGTCCATCACCATCTCGTGGAGTTCACTCAATATCACGTTCAATGACTCAGGGATGACATACAGCCATCTCATCCTCTGTCATCCCCTTCTCCTCCTGCCCCAAATCCCTCCCAGCATCACAGTCTTTTCCAATGAGTCAACTCTTTACATGAGGTGGCCAAAGTACTGGAGTTTCAGCTTTAGCAGTATTACTTCCAAAGAAATCCCAGGGCTGATATCCTTCAGAATGGACTGGTTGGATCTCCTTGCAGTCCAAGGGACTCTAAGAGTCTTCTCCAACACCACAGTTCAAAAGCATCAATCCTTCGGTGCTCAGCCTTCTTCACAGACCAAATTTCACATCCATACATGACCATTGGAAAAACCATAGCCTTGACTAGATGGACCTTAGTCGGCAAAGTAATGTCTCCGCTTTTGAATATACTATCTAGGTTGGTCATAACTTTTCTTCCAAGGAGTAAGCATCTTTTAATTTCATGGCTGCAATCACCATCTGCAGTGATTTGAAGCCCCCTAAAAATAAAGTCTGACACTGCTTCCACTATTTCCCCATCTATTTCCCATCAAGTGATGGAACTGGATGCCATGATCTTCGTTTTCTATGTTGAGATTTAAGCCAACTTTTTCACTCTCCCCTTTCAATTTCATCAAGAGGCTTTTTAGTTCCTCTTCACTGTCTGCCATAAGCACGGTGTCACCTGCATATCTGAAACTATTGATATTTCTCCCAGCAATCTTGATTCCAGCTTGTGTTTCTTCCAGTTTAGGGTTTCTAATGATGTACTCTGCATATAAATTAAATAAGCAGGGTAACAATTTGCAGCCTTGACGTACTCCTTTTCCTATTTGGAACCAGTCCGTCGTTCCATGTCCAGTTCTAATTGTTGTTTCCTGACCTGCATACAGATTTCTCAAGAGGCAGGTTAGGTGGTCTGGTATTCCCATCACTTTCAGAATTTTCCACAGTTTATTGTGATCCACATGGTCAAAGGCTTTAGCATAGTCAATAAAGCCAAAATATATGTTTTTTGAAAGTCTCTCGCTTTTTCCATGATCCAGTGATTGTTGGCAATTTGATCTCTGGTTCCTCTGCCTTTTCTAAATCCAGCTTGAACATCAGAAAGTTCACGGTTCACATATTATTGAAGCTTGTCTTGGAGAATTTTCAGCATTACTTTACTAGCATGTGAGATGAGTGCAATCGTGTGGTACTTTGAGCATTCTTTTGCATTGCCTTTCTTTCGGATTGGAATGAAAACTGACCTTTTCCAGTCCTGTGGCCACTGCTGAGTTTTCCAAATTTGCTGGCATATTGAGTGCAGCACTTTCACAGCATCATCCTTCAGCATTTGAAACAGCTTAACTGGAATTCCATCACCTCCACTAGCATTGTTCATAGTGATGCTTTCTAACATGGACTTGAATTCACATTCCAGAATGTCTGGATCTTGATTAGTCATCACACCATCATGATTATCTGGGTCGTGAAGATTTTTTTCTGTACAGTTCTTTTGTGTATTCTTGCCACCTCTTGTTAATATCTTCTGCTTCTGTTAGGTCCAGACCATGTCTGTCCTTTATCAAGCCCATCTTTGCATGAAATGTTCCCTTGGTATCTCTAATTTTCTTGAAGAGATCTCTAGTCTTTCCCATTCTGTTCTTTCCCTCTATTTCTTTGTCTTGATAGCTGAACAAGACTTTCTTGTCTCTTCTTGCTATTCTCTGGAACTCTGCATGCATATGCTTATATCTTTGCTTTTCTCCTTTGCTTTTCACCTCTCTTCTTTTCTCAGCTATTTGTAAGGCTTCCCCAGGCAGCCATTCTGCTTTTTTTCATTTCTTTTCCATGGGGATGGTCTTGATCCCTGTCTCCTTTACAATGTCATGAACTTCATTCCATAGTTCATCAGGCACTCTATCTATCAGATCTAGGCCCTTAAATCTATTTCTCACTTCCAATGCATAATCATAAGGGATTTATTTAGGTCATACCTGAATGATCTAGCTGTTTTCACTACTTTCTTCAATTTGAGTCTGAATTTGGTAATAAGGAGTTCATGATCTGAGCCACAGTCAGCTCCTGGTCTTGTTTTGTTGACTGTATAGAGCTTCTCCATCTTTGGCTGCAAAGAATATAATCAATATGATTTCGGTGTTGACCATCTCATGAAGTCCATGTGTAGAGTCTTCTTTTGTGTTGTTGAAAGACAGTGTTTGCTAAGACCAGTGCATTTTCTTGGCAAAACTCTATTAGTCTTTTACCTGCTTCATTCCGCATTCCAAGGCCAAATTTGCCTGTTACTCCCTGTTTTCTTGACTTCCTACTTTGTCATTCCAGGCCCCTATAATGAAAAGGACATCTTTTTTGGTTGTTAGTTCCAAAAGGTCTTGTAGGTCTTCATAAAACTATTCAACTTCAGCTTCTGCAGTGTTACTGGTTGGAGCATAGACTGTGGTATTGAATGGTTTGCCTTGGAGAAGAACAGAGATCATTCCGTCGTTTGTGAGACTGCATCCAAGTACTGCATTTTGGACAGTTTCGTTGACCAATGATGGCTACTCCATTTCTTCTGAGATATTCCTGCCTGCAGTAGCAGATATAATCATCATCGGAGCTAAATTGACCCATTCCAGTCCATTTTAGTTCGCTGATTCTTAGAATGTCAACGTTCACTCTTGCCATCTCCTGTTTGACCACTTCCAATTTGCCTTGATTCATGGACCTGACATTCCAGGTTCCTATGCAATATTGCTCTTTACAGCATTGGATCTTGCTTCTATCACCAGTCACATCCACAGCTTGATATTGATTTTGCTTTGGCTCCAACCCTTCATTCTTTCTGGAGTTATTTCTCCACTGATCTCCAGTGGGCACCTAATGACCTGTGGAGTTCCTTTTTCAGTTTCCTGTCGTTTTGCCTTTTCATACTGTTCATGGAGTTCTCAAGCCAAGAATATTGAAGTGGTTTGCCATTCGCTTCTCCTGTGGACCACATTCTGTCAGACCTCTCCACTATGACCCACCTGTCTTGGGTTGACCACGGGCATGGCTTGGTTTCATTGTGCTAGACAAGGCTGTGTTCCTAGTGTGATTAGATTGACTAATTTTCTGTGAGTACAGTTTCAGTGTGTCTGCCTTCTGATGCCCTCTTGCAACACCTACCATCTTACTTGGGTTTCTCTTACCTTGGGTTGGGGTATCTCTTCACGGCTGCTCCAGCAAAGCACAACCACTGCTCCTTACCTTGGACGAAGGGTATCTCCTTACTGCCACCCTTCCTGACCTTCAACGTGGGATAAGATAAATGCAAATCAAAACCACAGTGAGGTACCACTTCACTCCAGTCAGCATGGCTGCGATCCAAAAGACTACAGGCAATAAATGCTGGAGAGAGTATGGAGAAAATGCATCCCTCTTACACTGTTGGTGGGAATGCAAACTAGTACAGCCACTATGGAGGACATTGTGGAGATTTCTTTAAAAAGCTAGAAATAGAACTGCCTTATGACACATCATTCCCACTGCTGGGCATACACACTGAGGAAACGAGAATTGAAAGAGACACGTCTACCCCAATATTCATCACAGCATTGTTTATAATACTCAGGACATGGGAGCAACCTAGATGTCCATCAGCAGATTAATGGATAAGAAAACTGTGGTACATATACACAATGGAGTATTACTCAGCCATTAAAAAGAATACATTTGAATCAGTTCTAATGAGGTGGATGAAACTGGAGCTGCTTATACAGAGTGAAGTCAGCCAAAAAGAAAAACACCAATACAGTATACTAAGCATATATACAGCATACTACAGCATATATATGGAATTTAGAAAGATGATAACTGTAAGAGACACAGATGTATAGAACAGTCTTTTGGAATCTGTGGGAGAAGGTGAGGGTGGGTTGATTTTGGAGAATGGCATTGAAACATCTATAATATCATATATGAAATGAATCGCCAGTTCAGGTTTGATGCATAATACCTGATGCTTGGGGCTGGTGCACTGACATAATCCAGAGGGATGGTACAGGAAGGGAGGTGCAAGGGGATTTCAGGATGGGGAACACGTGTATACCTGTGGTGGATTCATGTTGATGTATGGCAAAACCAACATAATATTGTAAAGTAATTAAAGTCCAATTAAAATAAATAATTTTATATTTAAAAATAAAATAAACACAATGTGGGTGGCCTTTTGTAAGCTCCATGGCATGTTTAAAAAACAACAACAACAACAAAGAACACCTAGGACTGATCTCCTTTAGAATGGACTGGTTGGATTGGATCTCCTTGTAGTCCAAGGGACTCTCAAGAGTCTTCTCCAACACCACAGTTCAAAAGCATCAATTCTTCAGCACTCAGCTTTCTTCACAGTCCAACTCTCACATCCGTACATGACTACTGGAAAAAATATAGCCTTGACTAGACAGATATTTGTTGGCAAAGTAATGACTCTGCTTTTGAATACGTTATCTAGGTTGGTTATAACTTTGCTTCCAAGGAGTAAGCGTCTTTTAATTTCATGCCTGCAGTCAATGCAAATCACATCTATAATGACATAAAACCTCACACCAGTCAGAATGGCCATCATCAAAAAGTCTAGAAATAATAAATGCTGGAGAGTGTGTTTAGAAAATGGAACACTCTAGTTGGTGGGAATATATATTGATACAGCCACTCTGGCAGATGGTATGGAGTTCCCTTTAAAAATCAGGCATAATACCACCTTATGACCCAGCAATCTGACTCCTAGGAATATACCCTGAGGAAACCAAAATTGAAAAAGATGCATTTATTCCATTTTTCACTGCAGCACTATTTACAGTAGCTTGGACATGGAAGCAACCTACATATACATCAACAGATGAACTGATAAAGAAATTGTGGTACATATAAACAATTGAATATTACTCAGCCATAAAAAAGAATGTGTTTGAGTCAGTTCTAATGAGTTGGATGAACCTAGAATCTATTATACAGAGTGAAGTAAATCAGAAAGAGAAAGATAAATAGCATATTCTAACACATATATACACAATCTAGAAAAATGTTACTAAAGAATTAATTTATAGGGCAACATGGAGAAAGAGGCATAGAGAATAGACGATAGCACTAAATCACAGCATAAGCTAACGTAATGAGCAGTCATGGATATCAGCAACACTAAGCGTTTTCTTTGTCCTCTCGAAATTCAGCTGGATGCCCTTGGACAAGGCATTAAAACACTCTGAACGTCAGTTTCATCATGATTAAAATTTAGGAACATGATTATAAGATCGAATGATCTGGCCAAAACCAGAGCTTTAAAATCATACATTTCCAATAAAATATCCTTTTGTAAGAGACTAACACACACTTTAGGTGGAGGAGACACAAAAAAGAGTTACAAATCATGTCAGCAGTTCCAACTAAGCTGAATTCCAGTGTATACAGGAACAAATAAATAGCCAATGATATTTGATTTTATATTTGTCATAAAG
>SJYF01001460.1:319860-332513 GCA_006410515.1 Procapra przewalskii | reverse complement strand
AGTATAGAGCATATGAGTACATATACCGCTATCTGCAGAACCAGAACTTTTACCATGAAAATAGGAGGACACAAGATATGTAACATGAGGTGAACTGTAAATTGCTATATTTGAATAACAGCAGTGAAAATCATCTCCTGTTATTTATTTAAATACACACACACACATATATATTTACATATATATGTCTGATTCTGGCATGGGTAGGTAGGTGTATGTGTGTATTTCATAGCTATGTATCCTAAAAGTCACCCCAGTAACAATAAACACACCCATTACCCTGAATTTTATTTTAAAAATAAATTAGAAAAATATCCAATATTTTTAGAGAAACGTTTGATTCCAGGGTGACAGTGTGCCTTCTTGAGGATGTGGCTCCTCCTTGCCAAACTCGGGACAATTTGAATAGGAAGAGAACAATGGAAGGAACAGAGTGTCAAATAGGAAATAGAAATTATGTGAAATCACAGCAATACTCAAACACGCATTTAAGAGGGATGGGAAGATGCATTTAAAGAAGACTGCAAGTTACTAAATAGCTGGGGTCCAGCCCCAGTGGGTCCATGGAATTCAAAGCATGGACGGCATTGGCGAAGAAAGACTTATTTATTTATTAACATAGAAATATATGATTAGATTAGAAAGAAATAGTGTAGTGGGAAAATTAAGTGGAGAAAGAAGGCTGAATAACTTGGCTTGCAGGGAAGGCCAATAATATCTCTGGACAAGAGATCTGCACCATCTACATGGGGCCACCGATGCCTTAGGCTCCCTTCTGCACGGGTCTTAAAAGCCAGGACAAGTAAGCAGACCTGGCTAGCCCCCCGGTCCAGATGGGAATTCAGCCTGAAATTAGAGTGAAGAGGAGAGGGAGGAAAAGAGAGAGAGAGACACGAGGGAAACCAGTCCAGTGACTAGCTCTGGCCTCTATTGTTCAGAAGGCTTTTTATACCTTTTTTATTGTACATAGAGATCAACAGGTAATACAAAATTATGCAGCGTTAGCAGCCCAGACTCTTATCAAACCCAGGCTTTTCTCTCTGCATACCTAGTTGTATACACAAGTCTTAGGTAATTTACATCTTCTTCCAGCCAAAAGGGCCAATTAATATTTTACAGTCTTTTTCTGATAAGGGTTTGTCAACCAGAAGACTTTTTGGGTTGATCTTACCAAGGACTGGTGTCACTCTCACAAAAGTACTAAATAAAGTTACATTCTTACACAGCAAAGATACAACAACTTATAACAAGTAAAGGGAGTACAGTGATTTACAGCAAAAGAGAAGAAATTAACTCAAAAGTCTAGTGTTGCTAACATCAAAACTACTTTATATATTTTTCTACATCCAGCTTACATTGAGTAACATCCTCCCAGGTGCCTAAAAGATAAAGAATATGGAGGTCTGGCAGCAATCCTTGAGTCAACAGTGAAAACCCATCATCAATATGATTTTCAACTCTTTAGAAAGGCTCTGTATCTTTAAGATGCTTTCAAGCTTTGTGCCTCTTGCGGTTGGGAGGCTGTAAGCAATTCACAGGCTGTAAGAAGTCTGGGGAACCTGTTAGGCAAGCTAGAGAGCTATCAGAGGGGGTTTAACTGAAATATCCCTTTCAAATGCAGAAGACTAAAGCCCTGATTTGACTTTTTCCCAGAGAATATCAGAAGAGTGGAAAAGCAGAGTGCAGAGGCCGGCAGATTCTTATTTCCTGAGCAGGGGATGCTCAGGAAATGCCATGGGGAACCCCTGAAGCCTGATCACACGCTGCATATGCCAGACTTCCTTCCACATGACCCTGTCACAGGCAGGATTCCTCACACTGGCTCCCGGCACTAAATGTAGAAGAAAACTGACAGAATCATAAAATAACCAAAGTAATAAATGATTCAGCAATGACCATCAATAGGTGCTAAGACAACTGGATAGAAGATCTGTAGCAACAGGATATATATATGCACAGTTCCAAACTAGAGTCCAGAGATTGCTTATGAATTACATCAGGAAAATATTATTTTAAATTAATATATCTCAACATTTTAAGTGAGCAAACTTAGTAGAAGCAATAATGAGACACACTGAAATCATGTGCCTTCTACTGTGATACCAAGGAAATTTTCCCATGTAGCATTTTGCAAAAAANNCATTTTGCAAAAAAAATAATAATAATAAATAATAATAATAATAATAATATGAATTTAATCATAAGTAAACCATCCAAAGTAAGGATACAATAAAATAGCTGGAATGAAATGTAAAACAATACTTTCTACATTATAAAAGACAAGGAAGGTAAGAGAACTCAGAATAAAGGGGATTAAAAGACATTTATACTAAATGAAATATATTAGTTTTTATTCCATCCTGATTCTCCTTAAACAGATTATGTCAATGAAATATTATTAATTCAATGTTGAATTCCTCAGTGTCAATGTGGCACTGCTGTGTAGAATGTCCCTGTTCACAGGAGAGCATGCCACAGAGGCAAGTGGAGGGCTAAGGGTTTGGAGGTCAATCACTTACCTTCAGACAGTTTATGGAAATGCTTAACCCACACTCACCTTAATACAGAGATTCAGAGCACAAATCCAGATGGCAGTCATTTGTTTTTAAACTTTTTAAACATATTATTTTAAAGTAGATTTAGTGTAAAAAAGTTGTGAAGGTGGGATAGACAGTTTCCACATATCACATATCAGAAACCACATCAGTTTCTCTCATTATTGACAACTTCCGTAATATGATCTGGATAACCATGATATGGTCACAGAATGAGAACCAGACAACCTGGAATATGAAGTCAAGTGGGACATGGGAAGCATTAGTAGGAACAAAGCTAGTGGAGGTGATGGAAATCCAGCTGAGCTACTTAAAATCCTGAGACACATGTATCCCAATGTTCATTACAGCACTGTTTATAATAGCCAGGACAAGGAAACAACCTAGATGTCCATCAGCGGATGAATGGATAAGAAAGCTGTGGTACATATACACAATGGAGTATTACTCAGCCATTAAAAAGAATAAATTTGAATCAGTTCTAATGAGATGGATGAAACTGGAGCTGATTATACAGAGTGAAGTAAGCCAGAAAGAAAAACACCAATACAGGATACCAACACATATATATAGAATTTAGAAAGATAGTAATGATGACTCTGTAAGGGGAACAACAAAAGAGACACCGATGTATAGAACAGACTTTTGGCCTCTGAGGGAGAGGGAGAGGGTGGGATGATTTGGGAGAATGGCATTGAAACATTTATACTATCATGTAAGAAACGAAGCACCAGTCTATGTTTGATACAGGATACAGGATGCTTGGGGCTGGCGTACGGGATGATCCAGAGAGATGATATGGGGTGGGAGGTGGGAGGGGGAATCAGGGTTGGGAGCTCGTATACACCTGTGGCAGATTCATTTTAATGTATGGCAAAACCAATACAGTATTGTAAAGTAGAATAAAGTAAAAATAAAATTAATAAAAGAAAAGCTGAGCACTAAAAGATGATGCTATTAAAGTGCTGCACTCAATATGCCAGCAAATTTGGAAAACTCAGCAGTGACCACAGGAATGGAAAAGGTCAATTTTCATTCCAATCCCAAAGAGACAATATCAAATAATGTTCAAACTACTGTAAAATTGCACTCATTTCACATGCTACCAAGATAATTCTCAAAATCTTCAAGTTGGCTTCAACAGTACATGAATTGAGAACTTCCAGATATACAAGCTGCATTCAGAAAAGTCAGCGGAACCAGAAATCACATTCTCAACAGGTACTGGATCATAGAAAAGCAGAATTTCAGAAAAAAAAATTTACTTCTGTTTCACTGACTATGTGAAAGCCTTTGTGTGGATCACAACAAACTGTGGAAAATTCTTAAAGAGATGGGCATGCCAGACCACCGTACCTGTCTCCTGAGAAACCTGTATGCAGGTCAAGAAGTAACAGTTAAAACTGGACATGTAATAATGGACTAATTCAAAATTGGGAAAGGAAATATGCAGAGTACATCATGTAAAATGCCAGGCTGGATGAATTACAAGGTGAAATCAAGATTTCCAGGAGAAATATCAACAACCTTAAATATGCAGATGATAACATCCTTATGGCAAAAAGCAAAGAGGAACTATAGAGCTTCTTGATGAAGGTGAAAGAGGAGGGTGAAAAAGCTGGTTTAAAACTTAACATTAAAAAAACAAAGATCATGACATCTGATCTGATCATTCCATGACAAATAGATGGAGAAACAATGAAAAAAACTGACAAACTTTATTTTATTGGGCTCCAATATTACTAAAGATAGTGAATGCAACCATGAAATTAAAAGACATCTGGAAGAAAAGATATGACCAACCTAGATAGCATATTAAAAAGCAGAGACATTACTTTGCTGACAAAGATTTGTATAGTCAAAGTTATGGTTTTTCCAGTACTCATGTAGAGATGTGAGAGTCAGACCATAAAGAAGGCTGAGCACTGAAGAACTGATGTTTTTGAACTGTGGTTTTGGAGAAGACTTGTGAGAGTCCCTTGGACAGCAAGGAGATCAAACCAGTTAATCTAAAGGAAATAAACCCTGAAACTTCATTGAAAGGACCCCTGCAGCTGAAGCTCTGATATTTTGGCCATCTGACACAAAGAACTGACTCACTGGAAAATATTCTAATACTGGGATAGCTTGAAGGCAGGAAGAGACAGGGATGACAGAGGATGAGATGTTTGGATGGAATCACCAACTCAATGGACACACGTTTGAGCAAACTCTGAGGGCTTGTAAAGGCCAGGGAAGCTTGGTGTGCTACAGTCCATGGGGCTGCAAAGACTTGAGCAACAGTTAGAAACTGAACAACAACAATAAATTACTATAACACACTTGTCACCATTAATGCACCAAAACCAATAAACTATCATTAACTAAAATCTGTGCTTAATTTTCTTAGCTTATGCCTAATGTCCTTTTTCTCTTTCAGTATCCCAGTAAAATATACATTGTTGTCAGTCTCCTTAGGCTTCTCTTGGTGTGATATTGTTAGGATTTTATTTTTTGATGCCCTTGACAGTTTTGAAGTGTACTGGTCAAAGGTTTTATAAAATACAAATAATTGGCATTTGCCTGATGCTTTCCTCCTGACTGCACTGGATTGATGTGTGTTACGGTAAAGTGACAAACTTATCACAATATAACAAGGATACATACTATGACTGATGTTACCCTGATTACCCAACTAAGGTAACCTTCATCAGATTTCTTCACTGGGAAGGTGCGCTTTTCCTCATTGCCCATACTGCAATCTTTGGACGTTATCATACAGTCAATACTTCAGTGAGGAGTAATGCTTTAGTTCCTTCCTCCTTGAGGCCAAACTATCTGCATAAATTATTTAGAATCCTCTTGAACAGGGCTGTTCATGGGCTTCTGAAGAAATGTTTTCCAAGGAAAACAATTCAATATCACAGTAATCCAAGTCTATGCCCTGACCAGTAATTCTGAATGGTTCTATGAAGACCTACAAGACTTTCTAGAACTAACACTCAAAACAGCTGTCCTTTTCATTATAGGGGACTGGAATGCAAAAGTAAGAAGTCAAGAAACACTTGGAGTAACAGGCAAATTTGGCCTTGGAATACAGAATAAAGCAGGGCAAAGGCTAATAGAGTTTTGCCAAGAGATTGCACTAGACATAGCAAACATTCTCTTCCAATACAAAAGAGAAGATTCGACATATAGACATCACCAAATGGTCAACACCGAATCATATTTTTGCAGCCAAAGATGGAGAAGCTCTATACAGTCACCAAAAACAATACTGGGAACTGACTGTGGCTCAGATCATGAACTCCTTATTCAAGCCTAAATCAAAGAAAGTAGGGAAAACCACTAGACAATTCAGGTTTCACCTAAATAAAATCCCGTATGAATATACAGTGCAAATGATAATAGATTCAAGGGATTAGATCTGATAGAGTGCCTGAAGAATTATGGATTGAGGTTCGTGACATTCCATAAAAGGTAGGGATCAAGACAATCACCCACATAACGTAATGCAAAAAAACAAAATGGTTTTATGAGGACACCTTATAAATAGCTGTAAATAGAAGAAAAGTGAAAGACAAAGGAGAAAAGGAAAGATATACCCATGTGAATGCAGTTTTCCAAAGAATAGCAAGGAGAAATAAGAAAGCTTTCCTCAGTGATCAACACAAAGAAATAGAGGAAAACAAACAAAAAAAAAATGGGAAAGGCTAGAGATCTCTTCAAGAAAATTAGATACCAAGGGAACATTTCATGTAAAGATAGGCACAATAAAAGGACAGAAATGGTACAGTCCTACCGAAGCAGAAGATATTCAGAAAAGGTAGGAAGAATATACAAAAGAACTACACAAAAAAGATCTTCACGACCCAGATAATCACGATGGTGTGATCACCAACCTAGAGCCAGATATCCGAGAATGTGAAGTCATGTGGGCTTTAGGAATCATCACTATGAACAAAGCTAGTGTAGGTGATGGAATTCCAGCTGAGCTGTTTCAAATCCTAAAAGATGATGGTGTGAAAGTGCCACACTCTTTATGTCAACAAACTTGGAAAACTCAGTAGCCACAGGACTGGAAAAGGTCAGCTTTCATTCCAATCGCAAAGAAAGGTAATGCCAAAGAGTGCTCAAACTACTGCAAAATTGTCCTCATCTCAAACACTAGCAAAAAAAATAAAAAAAAAAAGCTCAAAATTCTCCAAGCCACGCTTCAACAGTACGTGAACTGAAATTCCAGATGTTCAAACTGGATTTAGAAAAGCCAGAGGAACCAGAGATCAAATTGCCAACTTTTGATCATCAAAAAAGCAAGAGAATTCCAGAAAAACATCTACTTCTGTTTTATTGACTATCCCAAAGCCTTTGACTGTGTGGCCCACAATAAACTGTGGAAAATTCTGAAAGAGATGGGAATACCAGACCACCTGACGTGCCTCTTGAGAAAACTGTATGTAGGTCAGGAAGCAATAGTTAGAACTGGACATTGAACAACAGACTGGTTCCAAATAGGGAAAGGAGTACATCAAGGCTGCATATTTTCACCCTGCTTATTTAACTTATATACAGAGTACACCATGAGATATGCTGGGTTGGATGAAAGCTGGAATCAGCATTGCATGGAGAAGTATCAATAACCTCAGATATGCAGATGGCACATCCTTATGGCAGAAAGTGAAGAAGTACTAAAGAGCCTCTTGATGAAAGTGAAAGAGGAGAGTGAAAATTTTGGCTTCAAGCTCAGCATTCAGAAAACTAAGATCATGGCATCTGGTCCCATCACTTCATTTGAAATAGATGGGGAAACAGTGGAAACAGTGACTGATTTATTTTTGTAGGCTCCAAAATCACTGCAGATGGTGACTGCAGCCATGAAATTAAAAGACGTTTGTTCCTTGGAAGAAAAGTTATGACCAACCTGGACAGCATATTAAAAAGCAGAGACAGCACTTTGCCAAAAAAGGTCCTTCTAGTCAAAGCTATGGCTTTTCCAGTAGTCATGTATGGATGTGAGAGTTGGACTATAAAGCAAGCTGAGCATTGAAGAATTGATGCTTTTGAACTGTGATGCTGGAGAAGACTCTTGAGAGTCCCTTGGACTGCAAGGAGATCCAATCAGTTCATCCTAAAGGAAGTCAATTTTGAATATTCATTGGAAGCAGTGATGCTGAAGCTGAAACTCCAATACTTTGGCCACCTGATATGAATAACTGACTCACCACAAAAGACCGTGATGCTGGGAAAGTTTGAAGGCTGGAGGAGAAGGGGATGACAGAGGATGAGATGGCTATATGGCATCACCAACTCAATGGACATGAGTGAGTAAACTCCTGGAATTGGTGATGGACAGGGAAGCCTGACATACTGCAGTCCATAGGGTTGAAGAATGAGGCAGAGGATGAGATGGTTCAATAGCATTACTAACTCAGTCCACGACTGAGTGACTGAAATGAACTGAACAGTACATTCGTGTGTTTTTCCCACTTCATTATCAGTTACACTGTGGACTCACAGATATTTATTTTATATTGGGCATTATAATCCAACATTACTTCTTTTTTTTTTTAACTCAAATTGCTACTGGTTTGTTATCTGGAGTTCTCTCAGTGGGCCTCTGTGTTATTTTGACCCATTCTTGCAATTGTGGACTTTTTGTAAAGAACTTCTTTACTTTTTCACAATTTAAGATGTTCAGGCTCACCTGCTTTATATATTGCCCTATCCTATAATCAGGCTTTCCTCCAAGGAGCCTGGTTTCTTTTATATTAAGTAGAAATATATTAAAAAGTAGAATCTTGGTACTGAATATGCTCATGTCCCTGAGGTGTCACTGCTTCTCAGCTCAACAGACAGAGCAAGGAAATACGTGTGTATATTATTCATGTATATACAATACATATAAAGCTATATACAATGAAATACTACTCAGCTATACAGAAGAATGAAATAATGCCATTTGTAACAATATGGATAGACCCAGAGACTTTATTGAAGTAATTCAGATAAAGAAAGGCAAATACGATATGATATCACTTATAAGTGTAATAAAATAGATACAAATGAACTTATTTTCAAAACAGAAACAGACTCATAGACATAGAGAACAGACTAGTGGTTGCCAATGGGGAGAGGTTGGGGGAGTGATGGATTGGGAGGTTAGGCTTAGCAGGTGCAAAATATTACACACAGAAGGGATGGACAACAAGGTCCTACTGTATAGCACAGAGAACCATATTCAATATCCTATGATAAGCCATAATGAAAAGAATATTAAAAAGAATATATATGCATGTAACTAAATCACTTTGCTCTGAAGCAGAAAATAGCACAACATTGTAAATCAACTATACTTTAAATTTAAAAAAAGAAGTTTTAAAAGCCATCTGCATATTTAACACCAGCAGTCAGGTACAGATATGAGCGTTGGTACATAAAGAAGGCTGAGTGTCAAAAAATTGATGCTTTTGAACTGTGGTGCTAGAGAAGACTCTTGAGAGTCCTTTAGATCGGAAGGAGATCAAATCTGTCATTCCTAAAGGAAATCAACCCTCAATATTCACTGGAAGGACTGATGCTGAAGCTGAAGCTGAAGCTACAATACTTTGACCACCTGAGCTAACTCACTGGAACAGACCCGATGCTGGGAAAGATTGAAGGCAGGAGGAGAAGAGGGAGGCAGAGGATGAGATGGTTCAATAGCATTACTAACTCAATGAACATGAATTTTAACAAAGAACAAACTCCAGGAGATAGTGGAGGACAGAGGAGCTGGCAAGCTACAGTCCATGGGTCATAGAGTCAGACACCAGTTATTCACTGAAAAATGACAAAAAATAACATAACAGAATGTAACGTCATTTATATTATACCAAACATGAGTCATACTTAGTGTTCACCTGAATCTCTTACTGCAGGAATTATCCTGGCCATCTCCATTCTAATGGCTGAAGCCTCTCATCTAACAGCTAACATTGTGGTCCTAACCACCCCCTACACTGACCACACATCTGGTCCCAGCACACAGATGGTTTCAGAAGTGTTGTTCTATCTCCATCATACACCTTCATTAACAAAGCACAAGGTTTCATGCAGGTCCTTCTGCCTTTGAACTTACAGGCTGCACTTATGCCCAAAGTTACCTAGACTTTTAAGATAGGAAGCATTCAGTTTCATCCCCCATATGGATGTTTTACTTGCTGTGTCTTTCTGTATGTAGGTTTGACATATTTCAAAATTAAAAAAAAAAAACATTGAAAGAATAAAGTAAAATTTTCTTATTTCATAAAATTTATAAAATCACAAAAGGAGCACATTGCTAGGAGCCCTACCAGAGTCTTGAAAACAACATATAAAAGACCCTGAAGCAAAACCATTATTAACTTCTTAGCATTTTCATGGTTACTTTATGAGGAAAAACTAAAATGAAGATGAGACTAGATATCATATATGGATGCAAAAGAAGATATTCATCAAGAATCAATAGAAAACCCCAATAATTTTTTCTTTATTTCTTTTTCCTATGACAAAACTGTATAGTCATATATTTGAAATAAGAAGCTCTGGATAAATTTTAGGAAAGTTCTTGAAGGCACTAGTTAATTCATTTGAAAGTAGAAGGAACAAATAAAACATATTGGTTACTAAATAAACCCAGTGAGGCTGGAAAATATATTTACATCTGTAATAGATCACACAGTTCTGTGTGATTTTTTTTTCCAACAAGTGCTGTTATCCCAAAAAATAATGTTGAAGGCAGGTATCTGTAACCAGAGAGGCAGCATACCATCATGGTTAAGAGCACATGTTCTGGAACCAGATGGTTTGAATCTCAGTCCCACCACTACTGTGAGTGCAACTTTAGATAAATTACTAAAGTGCTGCATGTCTAATTTTTATTTGTAAATGGGGATGATGAAACATTTGTTATGGTGCTTAGCACGTAGTTATTGATCAAAAAGTATTCAAAATCATTATCATGATTATGTAGGATCTCAGATTTGGGAGTCAAGTACAACAAGAACAAAAATAGCCCTGACTACCAAACCTTTCAGTCAGGTTATTTATTTTTCTTGATGATCTCTTGATCTCTATTTACTAAAATTAAAAATCAGAATACAGTTTTAAGCAGGGTTTCTTCACTTCTCATATGCTGGGACTGAAGTATTTTGTTGTGGTTGTGGTATACTTAGCAGCATTTTGGGCTCTACCTAATGGGTGCCAGTAGCATCTCCCCCAAAACCCCACTAGGATGAGCAAAATGTCTCTAGACACAGCCAATGGCCCCTGGAGAAAACAGTACCCCAGCTGAGAACCAAACATCTAGAGGACTGGTAGTTATTGAATTACAGCAAAGGATAAAATACTTTGTTAAAAAGAGCTTTTTTCTAGGAGTAACTTCTATTTCCATAGAGTCAACCTCTGCAGCACCAAAGCAAAAAGAAAACCACGTCTCTTTCATAAATCACATCCTCACAAGTAAAGAACTGAGCAGTGCACTCTCTCTCAAAACCAATGTTTTCTTGTTTCTTTAAAGACATCTACCCTTATGGCACTGACACGATTTAACATCCAATCCAAAGCCAGATTGTGTGTTTGCTTATAGGACACGGCTCTTTGCTTTTATACATTTTGTTAGATGCCACAACTACAACCCTCACAGATGATGAAAAATGTGAAAGAAACAGTGTGTATACTAGATCAGTTTCTCAGAAATGCTTTCCTCATTCTGTGAGCTGAGCCTCAGCTCAGTCCCTGGGTCTGAAATTAAAGGGAAGTGACACAGTGGTCCAAATACAGGATGTAGGGCTACCTGTGTGGGCACAAGACAAGTGGCTCCAGCAATACTCACCTACACACAGCTTAACAGAATATTTTTTGAGAAACTTTTAGTGACTTTTAAGATAGGAAGCATTCAGTTTCTATGCGCTTCTACAATGGTCAAAAAAACCTCTTGGTAAACATTGACATGATGCAGTTATATGTACTTGTGTATCACTATCAAAACTATATGCAAATATTACTCCAGTAGAATAGAGCCTCTAAGATTCAGTAGCCTCAGCATAGAAAACTAACATGAAGACAAATCTGGCTGTGAGTCAGTCTTGTAAACCAACTGCAGACATACGAGGTGATGATAATGAAAGTTCCACCATCCAGAGCAGTCTTCTTAGATTTCACCTTTACTCTGAAGTGTAAAGATGCTTGGGGCTGGTGCAGTGGGATGACCCAGAGGGATGGTATGGGGAGGGAGGTGGGTGCGGGATTCAGGATTGGGAACACATGTACACCCGTGGTGGATTCATGTTGATGTATGGCGAAACCAATACAATATTGTAAAGTAAGTAGCCTCCAATTAAAATAAATAAATTTAAATTAAACAAACAAAAAAGAAAAGCACAATGTTCAGCAGACTTAAAAATAAGATATAATAATAGCTCCCTGAAAAATCATTTTCTAAAAGGTCATTCTTTTTAAATATTATTTAATTGGAGGATAATTATTTTATAGTATTGTGATGATTTCTGCCATACATCAACATGAATTGGCCATAGGTATACATGTGTCTCCACCCCCCGAATTCTGAAGCCCTCCACCTCCCTCCCCACCCTATACCTCTGGGTGGTCCCAGAGCCCTGGCTTTGGGTGCTCTGCTTCAAGCATTAAACTTGCATTGGTCATCTATTTTACATATGGTAAATGTACCTATGTACCTGTTTCAATGCTATTCTCTCAAATCATCCCAACCCTCGCTTTCTCCCATTGAATACGAGTCTCTCTTTCACCTATGTGTCTCCTTTGCTGCCCTGAATGAATGAATGAATAAATAAATAAATAAGTAAAAATATATAAATATTTAAATATAAATATATATATATATATATAATTCTTAACAGAAGTTCATAATAAAGGACTAAAGAAAAGCAAGGACTTTGGACACAGACTGTGGGTTCAGACTCCACATATCAATGCATAACCCTTGAGGTCTTTGTGTATAAGATAAAGACACCATCAGTGACCTTAATGAGAGGTGGGAGATGGGAAGATAGGTCAGGAGGTAAGTAAAATGCCAGCTATGTAAATGCTTGAAACAGATGCTCAGTAAATGGTAACTGTGAG
>SJYF01001460.1:281134-291182 GCA_006410515.1 Procapra przewalskii | reverse complement strand
TTTTTTAAAAAAGCACATTAAGTGATATGAAATTTCCCTATGAAAAAAGCTAATCTACTTTCTATGGCAATTTTATAACATTTCTTACAAATGTGTAATTCAGCACAAAATGTGGAATGCCTTTTATGCTTAAAAATGCAGAATATATTTTAGTATTTTTACAGTTTAGAAGGCTGTTATAATATCACTCATTTTTTCCATTAAACAAAATATCAACTATATTTATTAAAAACTTTTTAAAAATAAGAATTGTTACATTTTGTTTCAACCATACTCATACTTGACTAAAGGCCCATTGCAGTGAAAAGTGAAAGTCACTCAGTCATGTTCGACTCTTTGCAATCCCATGGACTATACAGTTCACAAAATTCTCCAGGCCAGAATTCTGGAGTGGATAGACTTTCCCTTCTCCAGGGGATCTTCCCAATCCAGGGATCCGAAACTAGATCTCATACAGGTGGATTCTTTACCAGCTAAGTCACAGGGAAGCCCAAGAATACTGGAGTGGGTAGCCTATCTCTTCTCCAGTGCATCTTCCTGGCGCAGGAATCAAACGGGGTCTCCTGCATTGCAGGCAGATTCTTTAACAACTGAGCTATCAGAGAACAGAAATTTTCACTATTCATTCCCTTCATCAGATTCTCCATGACTCAAAGAAATACATCCAAACTTTTTGTTTCTAAGCACTCTAATATTGATATTATATTCATTTCAAAATAAAACTTATTTGCTTGCACAGAAAATCTCAAATTCAATGTGCTGGCTTTCTGAAGCACATACAGGGCATGGACAATCCAGTGGACCACAGGCTGGCTCTTCTATTCTTTACCTCAGCCTTCATCCTCTTATAGTTTTACGGATCTTTCTTTCTGTAAGCACTCAACTAGAACTGTTCACAGTTTTGAGTTACCTTATTCTCCTTGTGAAATTGACAGTGGATTAGATTTGCATTTGTTCAGACTCTCTGTGACAGCAGAGTTTTACAGCCATGTCATTCCAATCTCACTGAATGGTCTTTGAGTCTTTCCTTCTCCCTTTTCCCTTCTTTCTGAAATCTAACAAATTTAAACTTACTTTCCTTATTATCCAATTTATAGGGACTAAATTTTTATTATTCCTTATTAGAATCAAAGGCTTCCCAGAGGGTGCTAGTGGGAAAGGATCTGCCTGCCAATGCAGAAGACACAAGAGACAGAGGTCCGATCCCTGGCAGGAAGATCCTCTGGAGAAGGAAATGGCAGCCTACTTCAGTATTTGTGCCCAGGAAATTCCATGGACAGAGGAGTCTGTTGCCTATAGCCCATAGGGTCACAAAGAGTCAGATATGACTGAGCGATTCAGCACTTTATAATCAAAATAAATAAATAATTTTTTAAGAGGGAGAATCAGTGAGTCTATAAGCTGAAAAGGAGCTCAAAGATATACTGGCATTCAAGGTTGAACTGTCTGTCCAGAAAACCCCACTAATGTAATTTTGCATGACTAACACTGAAAAACAAGTCTCAGGTCCCTATTCCTACATACTAAAATCCATCAGATCAACAATTCCAAAAGTAGGCAAAATGAAATAAATTCTAAAGCACAATAGATCCAGAAAATTTATATTTTGGTTAATGTCAGTAATGTAAAGAATTTCTTTTAATAAGTTGGGGTTCTCAAATTTTCAGAGAATTAGTAAACTAAAAGTTTCATTAATACTTAAAACAATGTTGGGGCTTCCCAGATGGTGCTAGTGGTAAAGAACCTGCCTGCCAATGCAGGAGACATAAGAGATGCACGTTCAGTCTCTGGGTTGGGAAGATACCCTGGAGAAGGAAATGGCAACCCACTCCAGTATTCTTGCCTGGAGAGTTCCATGGACAGAGGAGCCTGGCAGGCTATAGTGCATAGGGTTGCATAGAGTCGGACACAACTAAGCAACTCAGCACACAAAACATTAAGTAAACTAAGAGAATAGGAATTCCACAAAGCTTTCGTGGTGCAACATACATTACAATATTATTTAGACAAAAAATGAATCTATTTGTTGATCTGACCACACAGTAGGTCATTAAATGACCAGAGGTTAAAGATAAAACAAAACCCTGGAAAAGATGTCTCCTGAATTACCCTTGCTAAACAAACTGCTATCTCGTCTCAAATATAAGCCAATTTTGTTTTGTTATTTAGCTTCTAATGTGATGGGCAGAAATGACAGAATTCCTCTAACAAGAATGTGTGTGTACCTCCCCAACAAGTCATGCATGTATTCGCATATGTGTTTGTATGTAGACATTTTTTGTCACGTCATTAGTAATTAAAAGTGCTGTGCTGTGCTTACTCACTCAGTCATGTCTGACACTTCTAAACTTACCATGCGAAAAAGATATGGGATTTTTTTTTAATAAGAAATTTAATTGATGAAGGTTTAAGAAAGTGGATTAGCTAAATGTTATATTTTCAATTACAATTAGTTTAACCAACCTGAAATTCTATGAGTATTACAGTAGGAAACAAGAGACCTTGTTTCACAAAGTTCTTTTCATATTTTCTTCTTCAATTAAGAACATCTATTCCCCTGCTCACTGTAGGCTTTCTGTTCCCGCAGCAAACAGAAAGGCAGCATGTGGCAATGGGCCTTTTGAAACCAGAAGAAAAGACTGTCACTCCCAAACTATCAGCTCTTTCATTTTTGAATACAAACATTTGAAGTGATTCATGCAGTTTTTACTAAAAGGCACCTTGCATAACCTTGTAAGTGGTGATTTGTCATGTGGCAGGCTGTTATCAGGCTGCACAATATTTTGCCTCAGTTCAAATAAAGACCAGCAATATTCTAAACTTCATTCACACAGAAACATTACCGGGGAGGGATTCACCAGACTTAGTTCATTTTTATCCAGTCTTGTAGGTGGGCAGAAGGAAGTGGGGTAGAGAAACCATCTTCCTTCCTATTTGGCTGACTCTTTCGTGACTCACAAGTGACTATGGCACTTTCTGTCTGTCCTATACAGACCACACATGGACTAATAAAATGACCTACATTACAAC
The DNA here is from genome assembly GCA_006410515.1 of Procapra przewalskii. NCBI lineage: Eukaryota > Metazoa > Chordata > Mammalia > Artiodactyla > Bovidae > Procapra > Procapra przewalskii. The sequence continues at coordinate 288,152 of SJYF01001460.1, read as the reverse complement.
ATGTTATACACTGCATACCTGCCCAGCTTCTAAAGTCAGGATCTATACAGACCAGTTCAGTTCAGTTGCTCAGTTGTGTCAGACTCTTTGTGACCCTATGGCTTCCCTGTCCATCACCAACTCCTGGAGCTTGCTCAAATTCATATCCATAGATTCAGTGATGCCATCCAACCATCTCATCCTCTGCCGACCCCTTCTCATCCCACCTTCAGTCTTTCCCAGCATCAGGGTCTTTTCCAGTGAGTCAGTTCTTTGCATCAGGTGGCCAAAGTACTGGAGTTTCAGCTTCAGCATCAGTCCTTACAATGAGTATTCAGGACTGATTTCCTTTAGGATTGGTTGGATCTCCCTACAGTCCAAGGGACTTTCAAGAGTCTTCTCCAACACCACAGTTCAAAGGGATCAGTTCTTTGGCTCTCAGGTTTTTTATAGTCCAACTCTCACATCTATACATGACTAGTGGAAAAACCATAGCTTTAGCTAGACGGAACTTTGTTGTCAAAGTAATGTCTCTGCTTTTTAATATGCTATCTAGGTTGGTCATAGCTTTTCTTTCAAGGAACAAGCGTCTTTTTAATTTCATGGCTGCATTAACCATGGCTCACCATCTGCAATGATTTGGGGGCCAAAAAAATTAAAGTTTCTCACTGTCTCCATTGTTTCCCCATCTATTTGCCATGAAGTGATGGGACTGGATGCAATGATTTTATTTTTCTAGATGTTAGGTTTTAAGCCACCCTTTTCACTCTCCTCTTTCATTTTCATCAAGAGCCCATTTCGTTCTTCACTTTCTGCCATGAGGGTGGTGTCATTTGCATATCTGAGGTTATTGATATAATAACCTATACAGTCCTTGCCTAAAGGCAGATAGAGTATGCTTTTTGCCCCTAAGTTACATGTTTGTGTTACAGTGGTGCCCCACATTTCCCAGTGTGATTAAACATTGGTTACCTACACTAGTAACTTGACTGTTGAAAAAAAAAAGAAAAAGAACCTTTTGGTGGCTGCTTTTCCTCCATGTCTAACTCCCCCATTTCTCAAGATCACTTTCAAAATAAATTAATTGCATGCTCATATTTGATTCCAGGTCTACTTCTGGAAAAAATTCTAAGATATTATGCACCTCTTGTTTGAACTTAAAGTCACTGTAAATGAAGAGGGCAAATCTGAAATACCTGCTTATCCTAACATATTATCACCAATGAAGATTCAGCAGAGAACAGGAAAACCTAATATCTGTTTTCTTCTTCTGCTTATCCATCACTTAGGATTAATAGGGTTTGAAAGGAAAACATTCTAAATAATGATGTATACTTACATAGGCATTTTCCATTTAAACATAATTATAACTAGACTCAATCATTCAAACAAACAAATAAAATGCCATCTCTTTAAAGGATTATCAAATTTTCTTTGGCCTTTCAGTGCTGGCAATTAGTGCCAGAACAAGCAAGTTTCTACATTCAAATCCTCATCTCAAGGTCTCCTTTTAGAGGAACACAAACTAAACATTCCACAAGATTGCTATAATCCTAAGACCAGATCTGTTTTCTCTGAAAGTTTTTTGGTTTCAAATAACATAAAACAACTGGAAACCACCTTAAATAATTATCAGAAAGTGTGTATCTTGGAAAAATCCTGGAGCTTCTCCAGGAACCAAGGTTAGCTGAGACCCTGGATAGACCTCCTTGGAATGGCCTCAGTTTGTGTATCTGTTCTGCTCTTTCTGATTTAGAACTCCAGAGTTTACTTTTCTCCTGTATTAGGAACCAACCAAATCAGATGGCTTTGTCTCTCCTTTAACACCAATTTCTCACCAGAAGCAGTCATGTGACTGCTCTGAGCCCTTTGACTGCAGCCAAGTGGATGAGTGTCAGTAATTCAGTGCCTTGAAGAAGAGGTCGGGGTTTTAAGAGAATATGAGTCAAACAAATAGAAAATAATGTGAAACATCAATTATATGATATCATTTATCAAGGACTAGAAAGTGAATTGCATCTAAGAAAGGTTGTACTTGGTTTTTCATTTCTAATTGGAAGTGGTCAAAATGAGCTACTGATGGTCAACATCAGACACTTCAGACTTTCCTTGTTCATCCAATGTGGAACTTAAAAAAATACTGTGAAAGTCTGATTTATATATATAATACATTTTCTTTCAGGGATTTAAACATATCTATGAACTACTATTTAACAAAAATCATACGCTAACATTTCATGTTTAGACAAATTTAAAAAGCAAATCTCAAATCTGAACTGTACAGAAAAGATCCTAATGAACCAGATAAGTATGATGGGTGTGGTCAGTCACCCACAGGTGACATTCTGGAGTGAGAAGGCAAGTGTGCTTTAGTGAGCAATGCCATTAATAAAGCTAGTGGATTTGATGGAATTCCAGTTGAGCTATTCAAAACCCTAAAGGACAATGCTATCAAAGTGCTGCACATCTAGAAGACACGGCAGTGGTCACAGGACTGGAAAAGATCAATCTTCATCCCAGTTCCCAAGAAGGGCAGTACTAGAGAATGTTCTAACCATTGGACAGTTGCACTTATTTCCCATGCTAGTAAGGTCATGCTTAAAATCTTTCACGCTAGGCTTCAGAATTACTTGAACCAAGAACTTCCAGACATCAAAACTGGGTTTAGAAAAGGCAGAGGAACCAGAGATCAAATTGCCAACATTTGCTGGATCACAGAGAAAGCAAGGGAATTCCGGAAAAATATTTACCTCTGTTACATCGACTATACTAAAGTTTTTGACTGTGTGGATCATAACAAACTGTGGAAAGCTCTTAAAGATATGGGGATACCAGACCATCTTACCTGTCTCCCGAGAAACCTGTATGCATGTCAAGAAGCAAGTTAGAACTCTGTATAGAACAACTGATTGGTTAAGACTGAGAAAGTATGACAGGGCTCTCTGTTCTCACCATGATTTAATCTATATGCCGAGAACATCATGAGAAATGCTGGACTGGATTAGTTACAAGCTGGAATTAAGATAGGCAGGAGAAACATCAACAAACTCAGAAGCTGAAGTTCCAGTATTTTGGTCACCTGTTGTGAACAGATGACTCCTGGTGCTGGGAGAGATGGAGAGCAGAAGAAGATGGTGTCAGAGGATGAGATGGGTGGATGGCATCACCAATGCAATGGACATGAACTTGGGCAAACTTTGGAAGATGGTGAGTAACAGGGAGGCCTGGCATGCTGCAGTCCATGGGGTTGCAAAGAGTCAGATATGTCAGAACAATAACAAATGAATTAGTAGTTAACTTAAATCATACACTAACATGTTTAGACAAATGTCAAAAGCAGTTTTCCTTTACAGTAACATAAAGAATTATTGTCCAATACTATGAAATTTTTAAAATATAAGATAAAGTGGATATTCATAAATTTTCTAATCCTAACTTTCATTTCCAAGGAATTATCAATACATATCTTTTGAGAAAAGCAAAACAGCCATTTTTCTTTTTCACAACTTTTTATCAGAGATTTTTTTAAAGATTTCCATAGGAAGAGATTTCAGTACTTCACAAGGTTGTCTCACTTGATGACATCTGAATTCATTTTTTTTCTTGTTCAAATCTAAGCAGAAAATGTCCATTGTATCTCTAACTTCTAAAATGCAGAACCAATTGCCTTTCCCTGTGTAAAAACATTCTCCCAGAAATTACCTTGTCAGAATCCAGCATTGATGTATTGTTTCAGTCTAGATCATTATTAAATTTCTTTTTTGGCTGTTAGTATTGACATGATAGGTACCTAGGTGTTTACAAAATCATAGTGGTATGATATCTGTGCTTTAGGGATTAATCTAAAGTCATCAGTCACTTATGCCTTTGGGAAATTTCTAAAACTATGCCACATTTCAGGGTGATAGTGATGATGGCTCCTAATATGCCATAGAAGATCAAGAGGTAAAGGGCCATCACTGTGGGTGGAGATGCAGGTCATACTTTTTCATTTGTAGGTATATCTATTTCACCCAGGGCAGGTTTCTCAATTCTCTACAGTGTACTGTTACCATATATACATTTTTTTCCTGCAAAGATAGAAAAAGCATGTACCCAATACTATGAAGTTTTTAAAATATAAGATATGGTCTTATATTTTATAAGATATTATAATACAGTATCATATTTTATAAGATAAAATATAAAGTAAAATTGTATGGTCTTGTTAAAAATTAAATGTTTAATGCATATACTTTGCTTGCTTCCGTGTGATACTAGAACCTACTTTGCTACTGAGGATAGTGCAGTTGTTCAGGTTTAATAAGACCTCACTACTGTTGAGTAGCAAAAAACACCTTACTTTATTGAATGTTATCCTTGTCAGAGTCAGTAAACTTCAAGGCCTCTGGACGGGTAGTCTCCTCCTCAATTAAAGTAAGAAAAGTGTATCCATGTGTCCTTAAAGAATTATGTTCTAAATTCTGAGGACATGGAAAAAGTTTCATATAGCTATATATAATTTTAAAGCACAGTCTACATATGTCATGCTTAATAAATCTAAGGCAGTCATGATTCCCTTTTGTGTTAAAACAGATAAGTTGAGGGTCAATATTGTAGACATTTCACATATACTTACACACTAAGTATCTTACGTGTATCCCAATGTTCATCACAGCACTGTTTATAATAGCCAGGACATGGAAGCAACCTAGATGTCCATCAGCAGACGAATGGATATGAAAGCTGTGGTACACCTAAACAATGGAGTATTACTCAGCCATTAAAAAGAATACATTTGAATTAGTTCTAATGAGGTGGATGAAACTGGAGCCTATTATACAGAGTGAAGTAAGCCAGAAAGAAAAACACCAATACAGTATATTAACGCATATATATGGAATTTAGAAAGATGGTAACGATAACTCTGTATGCGAGACGGCAAAAGAGAAACAGATAGATAGAACAGTCTTTTGGACTCTGTGGGAGAGGGAGAGGGAGAGGGTGGGATGATTTGGGAGAATGGCATTGAAATATGTATAATATCATGTATGAAACGAATCGCCAGTCCAGGTTAGATGCATGATACAGCATGCTTGAGGCAGGTGCACTGGGATGACCCAGAGGGATGGTATGGGGAGGAAGGTGGGAGGGGTGTTCAGGATAGGGAACACGTGTAAACCCATGCCAGATTCATGTTGATGTATGGCAAAACCAATACAATATTGTAAAGTAATTAACCTCCAATTAAAAATAAATTTATATTAGAAAAGTATAAAAAACATAGATCTTTATTTTTCTGTACTTTATGTGCTTAAACACTATATGTTCATCATGTTCATACTGTATCTTTTAATACATTAAACATGGCAATGAACAAAGGAAAATCCTTTCAGTAAATGAAACTGGATATTTAAATTTTGGATGCTTGGGGCTGATGCACTGAGACAACCCAGAGGGATGGTATGGGGAAGAAGGAGGGAGGGGGATTCAGGACGGGGAACACATGTATACCTGTGGTGGATTCATGATGATGTATGGCAAAACCAATACAATATTGTAAAGTAATTAAGCACCAGTTAAAATAAATAAATGTATATTTAAAAAAAGAACCGACCCTATGTTGAAATTATATACAAGTTATCTCTGGATGTGTCATAAACTTATACTTAAAGCTAAAACCATAAAGCTTCTAGAAAAATACTGAAAAGATCCTCTATGACTTTGAGGTAGGCAAAGAAGTCCTAGAGATGACACAACACTAAGTATAAGAAAAACCAAAGGATTATACTTCAGAAAAAAAGTAACAACTTGGGCTCTTCAAAAGACCCTCAAGAATTAAAAATTTGTCAGCATTCTAGCCAATTGTTTCAAGAAGATGTCCAATATCAGTAATCATCAAGGAACTAAAAATTAAAAGGGGAAGGGCGGAGGGATAAATTAGGAGTTTGGAATTAACACATACACACTTCTATATATGAACTAGATAACTAACAAGGACCTACTGCATAGCACAGGAAACCATACTCAGTATCTTATAAGTTGTAATGAAAAATAACCTGAAAAAGAATATATATAATACAGATATATGTACGTGTGTGTCTGTCACACTTTGTGTATCAAACTGAATCACTCTGCTGTATATCAGAAACTAACACAACACTGTAAATCAACTACATGTGTGACTGTGTGTGAAAGTCTCTCAGTTGTGTCCAACTCTTTGCAATCCCATGGGCTATACAGTCCATGGAATTCTCCAGGCCAGAATATTGGAGTGGGGAGCCTTTCCCTTCTCCAAGGGATCTTCTCAACCCAGGGACTGAACTCAGGTCTCCCACACTGCAGGCGGATTCTATACCAGCTGAACCACAGGAAAGCCCATACCTCAATAAAAAAACACAATTTAAAAATGCTTCAAACAAACAAAATATACGTTACCACTGAAATACTAGAATAGCTTTTGTTAAAAAGACTGAGAACTTCAAGTGTTGGTAAGCAAGTGGAACAACCAGAGCTTTCATGCAATGTTGGTGAGAGACAAAGCAGTGCAATCACTGTAGCAAATTATTTTGCAGTCTCATACAATGTACGTATGTGTGTGTGTGTATATATATATGTGTGTATATATATATATATATATACACACATGGTTAACCTTACTTACATTTTATATATATTTATAAAATACACATACACATTCATAATCTAAGGCCCAGCAAATCTGCTTCATATAAAGAGAATGCATATCTGCATAAATCTAGCACATGAATATTCACAGCAGTCTGCTCATAATAAGCTAACCCTGAAGACAATCCAGATGTCCATATACAAGATACAGGACTATTAAATTGTGAGATATTGATACAATGGAACATTACTCAGCAAGAAAAACTGAACTACTGACAAATGCAGCAACATGGATAAGTTTCAAGACTATACTGACCTTAAAAAGAAGGAAGAATGCACACTCTTTGAACCTCTGATTTTCTCCTAATTCAACATCTACTGCAGGCACCTACTTTTTCCTCCAAGTGTTCTTACTGACTTGTCTCATGTGACT
>SJYF01001460.1:189260-200461 GCA_006410515.1 Procapra przewalskii | reverse complement strand
CTACTTTATTGGTAGTCCTTTTCTGTTTTACCATATTCTTCCTCCTCCCTCACCCCCACTTTCTCTTCTTTTCTTCTTCTATACTTAGTCAGGTGGTTCTGAAGCATTGTTAATTCTGGGGCCACTCATTCTCTATTTCTGGGGTGAGACTTCCTGAGCTCTCTACCCAATATTCTATAAATTATGGGGTTTTATTCATTCTGGTTGGGTGGAGTGGGCATTATTGTTGTTTCTCCTGGATATGGGGCACTGGTCCCCAGCCCCCACATCACTGGGCTCTGCAGTTTCTTTTAAGGACTTGAGGGGGAATTACTCTGCAGTAATTCTCTGGGCTTCTCCCTAGGCTGAGACCTCCTCCCTGGACTCTATCTTATGAACTCCAGTTTCCTCATCTCTCTGCATGTCACCTCAACCTCCAAGTGGCAGCTCTTCAGGTGACTACCTTGGCTTAGAAGTTGGTGCTGCTAAGTCTCCTCAGTCATGTCCGACTCTTTGCAACTCCATGAACTATGATCTCCTGCGGTTATGATCTTCATCTCTCCTGCCTGTTACGTCCCCATTCCAGGTGGCTGCTGATTCTGTAAATTTTACTTTTACTATGTTGCATATTTATTGCTCCCTCACCGCCATAACATGCACTGTGTTAACACTAACACCATGAGTTCACTTTTCTCACAATCTCCTGAGCATGTCCTGGCTTCCCAGCTCCAGTCTGCCCTCCTCATTCCAACCAATTCTTCAGAAATAATAGAATAGAGTCTCTTGTTTTACTTTAAGTTGTATTACCCACCATTTTCAATCTTTATATTTTCCAATTACTCAAACATTTTTGTGTGTGTTTCAAGACAATTTATTTTCTGCCTTCTATCATTGTCATCACTTACAATTATACAGTAGAGTGACAAATAGATTCAAAGGATTAGATATAATAGAGTCCCTGAAGAATTATGGACAGAAGTCCATCACATTGTACAGGAGGCAGTGACCAAGACCGTTCCCAAGAAAAACAAATTCAAAAAGGCAAAATGGTTGTCTGAAGATGCCTTACATTAGCAGAGAAAAGAAAGAGAAGATAAAGGCAAAGAAGAAAAGGAAAGATAAGCTATTTAAATGCAGAGTTCCAAAGAATAGCAAGGAGAGATAAGAAAGCCTTCCTCAGGGATCAATGCAAAGTAATGGAGGAAAACAATAGAATGGGAAAGACTATCAATCTCGTCAAGAAAATCAGAGATACCAAGGGAATATTTCCTGCAAGGATGGGCACAATAAAGGACAAAAATTGTATGGCCCTAACAGAAGCAGAAGATGTTAAGAAGAGGTGGCAAGAATACACAGAAGAGCTATACAAAAATGTTCTTTATGACCCAGATAATCACGATGGTATAATCAATCACTTACAGCCAGACATCCTGGAATGTGAAGTCAAGTGGGCCTTAGGAAGCATCACTATGAACAAAGTTAGTGGAGGGGATGGAATTCCAGTTGAGCTATTCCAAGTCCTAGAAGATGATTCTGTGAAAGTGCTGTACTCGATATGTCAGTAAATTTGGAAAACTAAGCAGTGGCCACAGGACTGGAAAAGGTCAGTTTTCTGACCTTTTTCTGTGGAGTGTAACTACCACACAGTTACACTCATCTCATATGCTAGAAAAATAATTCTCAAAATTCTCCAAGTGAGGCTTCAACAGGACATGCACTGGGAACTTCCAGATGTTTTCACTGGATTAGAGAAGGCAGAGGAATCAGAGATAATGTTATCAACATCTGTTGGATCATAAAAAAAAAAAAAGAGAGAGAGAATTCCAGAAAAAAAAAAAACTACTTCTGCTTTATTGACAATGACAAAACTTTTGATTGTGTGAATCACAACAAACTGTGGAAAGTTCTCAAAGAGATGGCAATACCAGAACACTTTACCTGCCTCCTGAGAAATCTGTATGCAGGTCAAGAAGCAACAGTTAGAGCCAGATATGGAACAACGGACTTGTTCCAAATTAGGGAAGGAGTACATCAAGGCTGTATATTGTAACCCTGCTTATTTAGCTTATACACAGAGTAAATAATGTAAAACGCTGAGATGGATGAAGCACAAGCTGGAATCAAGATTGACTGGAAAGATATCAATAACCTTAGCTATGCAGATGAAACCACCCTTACAGCAGAAAGTGAAGAGGAACTAAAGTGCCTCTTGATGAGGCTGAAAGAGGAGAGTGAGGAATTTGGCTTAAAACTCAATATTCAAAAGATGAAGACCATGGCATCTGGTCCCATCATTTCATGGCAAATAAACGGGGGGAAAATGGAAACCATGACAGACTTTATCTTCTTGGACACCAAAATCACTGCAGATGTGACTGTAGCCATGAAATTAAAAGATGCTTGCTCCTTGGAAGAAAAACTATGACCAACCTAGACAGCATATTAAAACGCAGTGCCATTACTTTGCCACAAAATTCTGCATAGTCAAAGCTATGGTTTTTCCAGTAGTCATGTATAGATGTGAGCATTGGACCATAAAGAAAACTGAGAACTTAACTGATGCTTTTGAATTGTGGTGTTGGAATAGATTGAGAGTCCCTTGGACTGCAAGGATCTCCAACCAGTCCATCCTAAAAGAAATCGGTCCTGAATATTCATTGAAAGGACTGATGCTTAAGCTGAAACTCCAATACTTTGTTCACATGATGTGAAAAGCTGATTCATTGGAAAAGACCCTGATGCTGGGAAGGATTGAAGGCTGGAGGAGAAGGGGACTACAGTGGATAAGATGGTTGGATGGCATCACTGACTCGATGGACATGAGTTTGAGCAAGCTCTGAGGGTTGGTGATGGACAGGGAAGCCTGGTGTGCTGCAACCCCATGGGGTCACAAAGAAGTCAGACACAACTGAACTGAACTGAATTGATCACTGTTACCATCTTAAGCAAGAATAAATCATAGTAAAATTTTAAAAAATTAAAAAGCTCATTAATTTTCATAAATTTCCTTTAACTTCTGATCTCCTTGTGTTTTTCATTTCATCAGTCTTGTGTTGCAACTGTTACTATGCTACCACTTCTTCATGGTAGTGAACTAGCTCCCTATGTCAACCAATTAATGCCTCTCTTGTACTCACTAAACTATGAATTACTTCTACTCATATTATATTATTTCTTTAATAAAAAAGACTGCTTTTTATGTAGGGCATGCCTTATATCAAGTTCAGATGTGAACTAGTTTCTCATTCTTAAACTAATCAGGATCATACTTAATTCACTTTATTGCTTAGTGAACCTTCAATTAATTCAGTTTCTAATCCAATGTTTATTTTATGTGCACAGTGAAACATTTTATATAGTATCTTAACACTTAAATCATTTAAATGTTAACAATTAAGTGCTTTATATAGTATCTTATCATTAAAATCTTGCCTGCAGAGTATACATTTGATCCATTTTTTAAATATCTCAAATACTCAGATATTGTTCCAGTGACACTTCATTTGCCTACCTCAGTTTAGGATTGTAGAAGTCACTTAACATGTTCAGAGGGGATCAGAGGCCTTGGTGAACAGAGATGGGAAAAAGTAATGTGAACATACAGGCCAGTCTTCCCCACTGCAGTTTCTGTTTGAATAAAATTCTACCCCTCAAAACAGTAGTCTCATTTTTATAGTCTGTTCCTTCTGAAGTCTAGTCATTTCTGGACAGCCTAGCATTTCATCTGATTCCATCACTTATTACACTTACTAGCTTGTGACCTTGAACAATCTTCTTTGGATCTTTTTTTTTTAATCATTAAATGTGAATAACTCCTACTCTAAGACAATTTTGTGAGAAATGAGTGAATTAACACATTAATACTTAGAGCAGTGTTTGGAGTCTAGGAAGCAATTTGCAATGTTGTTATTATTATTTAACCAAATATAGATACTCTCTGTCTTTCTTCCTCTCTAAGGCCAATCCATTAGCCTGATCTGTCCATTTGCTGCTCATAAACTGACGTCCCATGAAGTGTCTCACTTGATCATCAACTGCCAACATTCTGGTCCCAGGTTGAGGAGGACCTGGAGTAACCAAGTTTATCACCTGAGAGCAAGAATCAGGTCCTGAAAATACTGCAGGATAGTCTCTCCTGTTTGCTTCTCAAGGCAGGGTATCCTATATATCTATGTTCTGTGAGGGCTTAATTCAGTCACTGTCATAGAGTATGTATCAGCAAACATGAATTAAAAGATTGATAAAAATAATAGAAAAGGAAAGGCGTTAGTCACAAGCAACAGGACAGATATTTAGTTAATAGGTCGTCAGCCCCAGGTCAGAGTAGGATTAATATATGGTTGAGTTTAGGCTGACTTACTGAACTACAGAAATAGAACACTTCTTAATTTGCCTACTTAAAAAATAGGCTGCTGGAAGGCATTGCTATCCCCATTTAGAGCCATAATAAAGAAGAGGGCCAGAGCTGAAACCCTGGGAGCTCATGTCTATACAAATCCTTTAAAAATGTTATAGTATAAAGATCTTGTATATTTACTGGTGAAAAGAAGTGCTTTGGCTGTCTCTAATCAGTGTTTGTTCTATGCAGATGTGGGTATTACAAAAAAAATATATATAATCATGTGATATAGAAGATAATTAAAAAAATTAAAGTATATACAGTGGGTACCATCTCACCGGTAAGAATGGCTGCCATTAAAAAAATCTACAAACAACAAATGCTGGAGAGGGTGTGGAGAAAAGGGAATCCTCTTACACTGTTGGTGGGAATGCAAACTGCTACAACCACTATGGAGAACAGTGTGGAGATTCCTTAAAAACTGGAAATAGAACTGCCTAATGACCCAGCAATCCCACTGCTGTGCATACACACTGAGGAAACCAGAACTGAAAGAGACACATGTATCCCAATGTTCACTGCAGCACTATTTACAATAGCTAGGACATGGAAGCAACCTAGATGTCCATCGGCAGAAGAATGAATAAGAAAGCTGTGGTACATATACACAGTGAAATATTACTCAACTATTAAAAATGCCTTTGAATCAGTTCTAATGAGGTGGATAAAACTGAAGCCTATTAAACAGACTGAAGTAAGTCAGAAAGAGAAACACCAATGCAGTATATTAATGCATATATATGGAATTTAGAAAGACACTAATGACACTAATGACGACCCTATAGACATAGATGTAAAGAATAGACTTTTGTAAAGTAAAGTAGCTCACATTGGACTTAGTCAATTGTGCTTAATCACTGAGTCATGTTCAATTCTTTGAGACCCCATGTACTGTGGCCCGCCAGGCTCCTCTGTCCATGGGGCTTCTCCAGGCAAAAATTCTGGAGAGGGTTGCAAACCCCTCCTCTAGGGGATCTTCCCAACCCAGGGATAGAATTGAGGTCTCCCTCACTACAGGTGGATTCTTTACCATCTGAGCTACCAGGGAAGCCCTACACCAGGGAGTTCTGTACACATAAACTCCCTATTTTATTTGAAGATACAAGGTGTAATATCACTGTGGATCCAAACTGAAAATCAGACTCCGAAATGGGATATATTTTCTTTAATGCTGGAGCAAGATTCCCATTACGCTAATGGTAGCTAGGGTGTACTTTAGGATAGAATATAGTCTTAACTGTTCATTTGTGAAAGCTTTCCTTCCTGAAAAAGAGAGATTATTTTAATGGCATGCATTTTTTGTACATAGGAAGCATTAAACATCATCATCATCAGTAACTGTTTCATTATTTTCACAAACTAGTTAAATCACATTTGCTTCTGAAAGTCTGGATTTAATAAAACTGTCAGCATTGCCATGAGGACAAAAAAGAAAATGGACTTTTGGACTATGTGGGAGAAGGTGAAGGTGGAGTGATTTGAGAGAATAACATTGAAACATGTATATTATCATGTGTAAAATAGATGACCAGTGCAAGTTCGATGCATGAAACAGGACATTCAAAGCCAGTGTTCTGGGGCAACGCAGAGTGATAGGGTGGGGAAGGAAGGGGTTCAGTATGTCGGTATACATGCTCACCCTTGGCTGATTCATATCTATGTATGGCAAAACCACCACAATATTATAAAGTGATTATCCTCCAATTAAAATAAATTTAAAAAAGAGGCAAGAAAATTAAAGTGTATATAAATATCAAATGTTAGACTGAAACAAAGACTCCAGAAAATAAAACAATGAACAACAGAATCATATTTAGCAGGAAGTTTTGATCATTAAATAAGAAGATAGCTTTTATTGTAAAAAAGTGATAACATTTTGCAATATTTGAATCATTATCTTCCTAGTCAAATGGACTTATTTTCATTATAAGTAGTTGTATTTGAATATGAACATAATACTTTTTCAGAAGAAGTGTCATTTTATTACTTTCGCCCCTCATCTGTAATGTGGCCTTTAATTGTTATATGCATGTGCCATGTGTTGTATATGCACATGTTAATTAGGTATATAGCAATTATATTATATGTGTAATTGATATGTATGTACATATATATCTTGGGCTTCCCTGGTGTCTCAGCTTGCAATGCAAGAATCTGCATACAATGCAGGAGACCCAGATTGGGAAAAGTTGGGAAGATCCTACAGAGAAGACAATGGCAACCTGCTCCAGTATTCTTATTTGGAGAAGTCCATGGACAGAGGAACATGGCAGGATACAGTCAATAGGGTTGTGAAGAATCAGACATGACTCAGTGTCTGAGCAACAGCGTATCTATCTTACCTCTGCAAATACACTATTTGATACAATTAACAACAACATAGTGTAAGAATTGACTGTGTGTACACATTCACATGCATAACACCACCTGATTTATTAAAAATCTACATTCAATATTTTAACTGCTTCTATGCAGAAAAACATCTATTTCTGCTTTATTGACTATGCCAAAGTCTTTGACTAGTGGATCACAATAAACTGTGGAAAATTCTGAAAGAGATGGGGATACCAGACCACCTGACCTGCCTCTTGAGAAACCTATATGCAGGTCAGGAAGCAGAAGTTAGAACTGGACATGGAACAACAGATTGGTTCCAAATAGGAAAAGGAGTACATCAAGGCTGTATATTGTCACCCTGTTTATTTAATTTCTATGTGGAGTACATCATGAGAAATGCTGGGCTGGAAGAAACACAAGCTAGAATTAAGATTTCCAGGAGAAATATCAATAACCTCATATATGCAGATGACACCACCTTTATGGCAGAAAGTGAAGAGGAGCCTCTTGATGAAAGTCAAAGAGGAAAGTGAAAAAGTTGGCCTAAAGCTCAACATTTCCCATCACTTCATGGGAAATAGATGGGGAAACAGTGGAAACAGTGTCAGAGTTTATTTATTTATTTATTGGCTCCAAAATGACTGCAGATGGTGATTGCAGCCATGAAATTAAAAGACACTTACTCCTTGGAAGAAAAGTTATGACTAACCTATATAGTATATTCAAAAGCAGAGACATTACTTTGCCGACTAAGGTCCATCTAGTCAAAGCTATGGTTTTTCCTGTGGTCATGTATGAATGTGAGAGTTGGACTGTGAAGAAGGCTAAGCGCTGAAGAATTGATGCTTTTGAGCTGTGGTGTTGGAGAAGACTCTTGAGAGTCCCTTGGATTGCAAGGAGATCCAGCCAATCCATTCTGAAGGAGATAAGTCCTAGGATTTCTTTGGAAGGAATGATGCCGAAGCTGAAACTCCAGTACACTGGCCACCTCATGCAAAGAGTTGACTCACTGGAAAAGACTCTGATGCTGGGAGGGATTGGGGGCAGGAGGAGAAGTGGACGACAGAGGATGAGATCGCTGGATGGCATCACTGACTTGATGGACGTGAGTCTGAGTGAACTCTGGGAGTTGGTGATGGACAGGGAGGCCTGGCGTGCTGCAATTCATGGGGTTGCAAAGAGTTGGACAGACTGAACGACTAAACTGAACTGATGCAATTTTTTTGTAGTTTTATATGGTAACAATAACTACTCTAAGGTCTAAGTGTTGTGGATAAAAGTAAGACAGTCATGTTGACTGAGTTCACTAGGATTGATTCTATCTTCCTTCAGGTAGTTCTCAATGTTGTGGATCAATATTTTCATTCATTTTTGTAGATTTTTGTTTCCCTTCCCATAGAAAATACTGTAAACTTATTCCCTTTCCTGTTAATCATCAATTCATTCTCTCCTCTTTAACCCTAGAAGATGGATTTGTTGGCAACATACTGATAAAATTAAGCAATTCAGTGTGAGTTCCACATTTTTTTCATTTTTCCTTGAAAATACTTCTGTCCTAACATTCTTTGTACTGTTGCAGAAAATCCTGATAGCACCATCCACTAATTGTACTTTTCCTCCAACCCACAATTGATGTTGCCAAGGATAGGATTGTATCTTTGCCCTGTCTCTCCTGCCCTGGAGCCCCTGGGTCATATAGACTCCAGCCTCTTTTAAATGTTAGCATTCCTCTTGACTCTGTGGCTCTTCACCTCTGTCAGTTATTTCCCACATCAGACACCTTTCCCTCCAACTTCTATCAGCTCAGTCTAATTCAGTATATAATTCATAGCTATTTAATTAACCAGTGGGTAAAATAAAGATAGCATATTAAAAAGCAGAGACATTATTTTGCCAACAAAGGTCCATCTAGTCAAGGCTATGGTTTTTCCTTTGGTCATGCATGATGTGAGAGTTGGACTGTGAAGAAAGTTGAGTGCCAAAGAATTAATGCTTTTGAACTGTGGTGTTGGAAAAGACTCTTGAGAGTCCCTTGGACTGCAAGGAGATCCAACCAGTCTATTCTAAAGGAGATCAGTCCTGGGTGTTCATTGGAAGGACTGATGCTAAAGCTGAAACTCCATTACTTTGGCCACCTCATGTGAAGAGTTGACTCACTGGAAAATACCCTGATGCTGGGAGGGACTGGGGGCAGGAGGAGAAGGGAACAAAAGAGGATGAGATGGTTGGATGGCATCACCGATTCGATGGAGGTGAATCTGAGTGAACTCTGGGAGTTGGTGATGGACAGGAAGGCCTGGCATGCTATGATTCATGGGGTTGCAAAGAATCGGATACGACTGAGTGACTGAACTGAACTGAAAGTAAAGATGGATATAACTAGCAAGGGAAAATTGCTCTACTAAGCAATTTGTTTTCTGATAAGCTGAATAGTACCCATACACAAGTGACTACTACAAAACTGAGTTAAGGAGTTTTACTGATGCACAGATCAAATGAAACAGGGGTCCAAGAAAGAGAATGCTCCGCTATCTACAAAGGTTTTCTCAGGAACATATTAATCACTGTGATTTCATTTCAAAAAGACTGACTAGGAAGTTCACAGCATGACAATCAAGGCAGAATGATCTTAGGCACTGAGCCACATTATCAGAAAAATGACATAGATTGCTTAGGAATTGTTATCTAGGAGACAACAGAAAATAATGAGGAGAAAATGTCAGAATATGGCCCAAACACGAAAATTTTGGAATTGCAGAGAGAGTTTTACCTAACTTTATAGGCAAAAGGCAGACATCATAGGTCTATATAAGGCCAACATAATTGGAGTTTCACATTATAACAATTTTTCAAACAGCAAATTTAGGATAAATCACTGTTGAGAGAGATTGTAACAAAGGACAAGATGTAAGCATTTCAGTTCAGTTCAGTCGCTCAGTCCTGTCTGACTCCTTGCAACCCCGTGGACTGCAGCACACCATGTCAATCACCAACACCTGGAGTTTATCCAAACTCATCTCCATTGAGTTGGCGATGCTGTCCTACCATCTCATCCTCTGTCGTCCACTTCTCCTCCTGCCTTTAATCTTTCCCAGTATCAGGGGCTTTCCAATGAGTCAGCACTTTTCATCAAAGTATTGGAGTTTCAGCTTCAACATCAGTCACCCCAGTGAACAAGCAGCACTGATTTCCTTTAGGATGGACTGGTTGGATCTCCTTGCAGTCCAAGGGACTCTCAAGAGTCTTTTCCAACACCACAGTTCAAAAGCATCAATTCTTCGGGGCTCAGGTTTCATTACAGTCCAACTCTCACATCCACACATGACTACTGGGAAAACCATACTGTAACTAGGCGGACCTTTGTTGGCAAATTAATATCTCTATTTTTTAATATGCTGTTTAGGTTGATCATAGCTTTTCTTCAAAGGAGCAGGTTTCTTTTAATTTCATGACTGCAGTCACCATCTGCAGTGATTTTGAAGGCCCCAAAATAGTCTGCCACTGTTGCCACTATTTCCCCATCTATTTGCCATGAAGTGATGGGACCAGATGCCATGATCTTCGTTTTATGAATATTGAGCTTTAAGTCAACCTTTGCACTCTCCTCTTTCACTTTCATCAAGAGGCTTTTAAGTTTCTCTTCCCTTTCTGCCATAAGGGTGGTGTCATCTGCATATTTGATATTATTAATATTTCTCCTGACAGTATTGATTTCAGCTTGTGCTTCATTCAGTCGAGTGTTTCTCATGATGTATTCTGCATATAAGTTAAATAAGCAGAGTGACAATATACAGCCTTGACATACTCCTTTTCCTATTTGGAACCAGTCTGTTATTCCATGTCCAGTTCTAACTGTTGCTTCCTGACCCACATACAGATTTCTCAAGAGGCAGGTCAGCTAGTCTGGTATTCCCATCTCTTTCAAAATTTTGCACAGTGTACTGTGATCCACACAGTCAAAGACTTTGGCACCGTCAATAAAGCTGAAATAAATGTTCTGGAACTTTCTTTGCCTTTTCAATGATCCAGTGGATGTTAACAATTTAACCTTGGTTTCTCTGCCTTTTCTAAAACCAGCTTGAATATCTGGAAGTTCACGGTTCATGTATTGCTGAAGCCTGGCTTGGAGAATTTTGAGCATTACTTTGCTAGCGTGTGAGATGAACGCATCTGTGAGGTAGTTTAAGCATTCTTTGGCATTGCTTCTGTATGGGATTGGAATGAAAACTGACCTTTTCCAGTCCTGTGGCCACTGCTGAGTTTTCCAAATTTACTGGCATATTGAGTGCAGCACTTTCACAGCATCATCTTTCAGGATTTGAAATAGGTCAACTGGAATTCCATCACCTCCACTAGCTTTATTCTTAGTGATGCTTCTTTTTTTTAAATTTTTATTATTATTATTATTTCCCTACATTACAATACTGTATTTGTTTTGCCATACATTGACATGCGTTGGCCACAGGTGTACCCAATCTCCCAATGC
>SJYF01001460.1:168528-184613 GCA_006410515.1 Procapra przewalskii | reverse complement strand
AAAGAACTGTGTACCACCCGTTCCTACTGTTGCTTTCTGTGCTGTCCTTGGTCTCTCGGTTGTCTCTGACTCTTTCAGAACCCATAGAATGTAGCCTGCCAGGCTCTTCCATGGGGATTCCATGTCCATGGGAATTCTCCAGGCAAGAACATTGGAGTTCGTTGCCAAGCCTTCCTCTAGCGGATTTTCCCAACACAGGAACTCCCGCAAATCCGTCTCCCACACTGCAGGTGGATTCTTTACTGTCTGAGCCACCAGGAAAGCCCCCTCCTACCGTGAGGGGAATCAAATAGTCTTGTTTAGGCTTCAGAGACACAGGCCTGCTTCAGTAGGCCTCTGACCTTGCTTCTCACCTGCCTGGATGCTACCCTGACTGCCAGTGACTGTGACTGCCTGCTGTGAGGGCAAGACTTGTGTGATTATATAAGATGGGAAGAAATCTTGAGATTGTTGAGCCATGAGGGGGTCTGGCCAACCAAGCTCCAGGCTTAACTGCATTCCATATTTTGCATAACAAAATAAACAGCATTAACATGAGACCGCAGCTGCAATTTGGTCACAGATTAATGATAATATCAGTTAGCATTTTGAGATTATAAACTGGAATCCAAACTGAAACCTTTAAAGTTTCACCCTTAGAATAGACATGCTGCCAGGGACATTTTCCCAATTGGGACCCAGATGTGCCTTGTCCACGGGACTTCCCAGTGCTGTTTAAATCTGGATGTGGGTCAAAACTCAGTTTGGTGATGTATCATCTGCTCTTTCGATTTCTCTTTTCTTCTAATATTAATATACTGAAAGTAAGCAGGATAATTTTATAAAAATGCATTATTTAGTTTATGTAATGAATGGCTTATTTTGTTAACAAGTCCTTTGAATCTGAATGAAAGTGAAATTAAAAGTGAGAGTTTTCAGGAAAGTAAAACACCTGCTTGGTCTACTTTCCTATAAGTATCCTTTGCATTAAATGTGGTTTGTGAAGTTGAATGTTGAATTCAGCTCAGTTCAGTGGCTCAGTTGTGTCTGGCTCTTTGCTACCCCATGGACTGCAGCAACCAGACAAGTCCATCAAGTCAGTGATGCTATCCAACCATTTCATCCTCTTTCATATCATTCTCCTCCAGCCTTCAATTTTTCCTAGCATCCGGGTCTTTTGCAATGAGTCAGTTCTTCACATCAGGTGGCCAAAGTATTGGAGTTTCAGCTTCAGCATCAGTTCTTCCAATGAAAATCTAGGACTGATTTCCTTTAGAATACACTGGTTGGAACTCCATGCAGTCCAAGGGACTCTCAAGAGGCTTCTCCAGCACCAGAGTTCAAAAGCATGAATTCTTTGGCACTCAGCTTTCTTTATAGTCCAACACTCACATCCATACATAATTTCTGGTAAAAAACATAGCTTTGGCTACACAGAATTGCCTGGCAATTAATGGCTCTGCTTTTTAATATGTTGTCTAAGTTGGTCATAGCTTTTCATCCAAGGAGCAAGCATCTTTTAATTTCATGGGTGCAGTGACCATCCGCAGTGATTTTCGAGCTGCCCAAAAATAGTCTGTCACTGTTTCCATTGTTTCCCCATCTATTTGCCATGAAGTGATGGGACCAGATGCCATGATCTTCATTTTATGAATGTTGAGTTTTAAGTGGACTTTATCACTCTCCTCTTTCACTTTCATCAAGAGACTCTTTATTCTTCTTCGCTTTCTGCCATAAGGCTGAAACCATTCACATATCTGAGGTTATTGATATTTTTCCAAGCAATCTTGATTCTAGTTTGTGCTTTATACAGCCCAGCATTTTGCATGATGTACTCTGCATATTAGTCAAATAAGCAGGGTGATAAAATACAGCTTTGATGTACTCTTTTCCCGATTTGGAATCAGTCTGTTCCATGTCCAGTTCTAACTGTTGCTTATTGACCTGCATACAGATTCTCAGGAGGCAAGTAAGGTGGTCTGGTATTCTCGTCTCTTGAAGAATTTTTCACAGTTTGTTGTGACTCACACAGTGAAAGACTTTGACATAGTCACTAAAGCAGAAGTAGATGTTGTTCTAGAAATCTCTTGCTTTTTGATGATCCAGTGGATGTTGGCAACTTGATCTCTGGTTCACTTTGCCTTTTCTAAAACTAGTTTGAACATCTGGAATTTCACGGTTCACATACTGCTGAAGCCTGGAGCCTTGGATAGTTTTGAGCATTATTTTACTAACATGTGAGATGAGTGCAATTATGCAGTAGTTTGAGCATCTTTGGCATTGCCTTTCTTTGGGATTGGAATGAAAACTCTCTTTTTCCAGTCCTGTGGTCACTGCTGAGTTTTCCAGATTTGCTGGCATACTTAGTGCAGCACGTTCACAGCATCATCTTTAAGGATTTGAAATAGCTCAACTGAAATTCCATCACCTCCACTAGCTTTGTTTGTCGTGGTGCTTCCTAAGGCCCACTTGACTTCACATTCCAGGATGTCTGGCTCTTGGTGACTGACCATATCCTTGCAGTTATCTAACTCATAAAGATCTTTTTTGCATAGCTATTCTGTGTATTCTTGCCACTTCATCTTAATATCTTATGCTTCTGTTAAGTCCATAACATTTCTGTCCTTTATTGAGCCCATCTTTGCATGAAATGTTTCCTTGGTATCACTAATTTTCTTGAAGAGATCTCTAGTCTTTCTTCTTCTATTGTTTTCCTCTATTTCTTAATCATTGAGGAAGGTTTTCTTATCTCTCCTTGCTATTCTTTGGAACTTTGCATTCATATGATTATATATTTTCCTTTCTCCTTGCTTTTCTCTTCTCTCCTATTTGTAAGGCCTCCTCAGACAACCATTTTGCCTTTTTTAATTTGTTTTTCTTGGGGATGGTCATAATAACTGCCTCCTGTACAATGTTATGAACCTCTGCCCATAGTTTTTCAGGCACTATGTCTATCAGATCTGATACCTTTAATCTATTTGTCTATATGCTACTGGAGAACAGTGGAAAATAGCTCTGGAAACAATGAAGAGATGGAGCCAAAGCAAAATCAACACCAAGTTGTGGATATCACTGGTGATGGAAGTAAAGTCTGATGCTATAAAGAACAGGCTTGCATAGAAACCTGGAATGTTAGGTCCATGACTCAAGGAAGTAATCAAGAGGAAATGGCAAGAGTGAACATAGACATTTTAGAAAATAGTGAACTAAAATCAACTGAAATGGGCGAGTTTAACTCAGATGATCTTTATAACTACTACTGTGGGGAGGAATCCCTTAGAAGAAATGGAGTAGCCATCATAGTCAACAAAAAATTCTGAAATGCAGTACTTGGATGCAATCTCAAAAATGACAGAATGATCTTTGTTCATTTCCAAGGCAAACCACTCAATATCATGTTATTCCAAGTCTATACCCCGACCAGTAATGCTGAAGAAGCTGAAGTTGAATGGTTCTCTGAAGACCAACAAGACCTTCTAGAACTAACATCCCCAAAATATGTGCTTTTCATTGTAGCAAAAGTAGGAAGTAAAGGGATATCTGGAGTAACAAGCAAATTTGGCCTTGGAGTACAAAATGAAGCAGGGCAAAGATTAGCAGAGTTCTGACAAGAGAATGCACTGGTCATAGCAAACACCCTTTTTCAACAGCAAAAGAGAAGACTTTACACATGGTCATCATCAGATTGTCAATACCAAAATCAGACTGATTATATTCTTTGCAGCCAAAGATGGAGAAGCTCTATATCATTGGTAAAAATAAGACTAGAGCTGACTGTGGGTCAGATCATGAATGTTCTAGAAGCTCTATTTCTGACTCTTTGTAACTGAGAAATTAGCTACATGGATCAGCTGCAACCTACCTTAGTAGCTCAGGTGAAAGGTGTAATCAGTAATATGAGGTTGAAAATCTTACAATAAAAAATGATGCAAGAAAGTTAATAATATTTTTAGACCCTATATTTCTAAGATAATTACTTAGCTATTTCTAGATCTGAGGTATTCAATACAGAGATTTTAGAAATTTTCTTGGTTTTGGCCTGAGATGTTAAAGTTATTGCTAAACTATTTCTCTTATGTTTAATAAATTTGTTATTTTTGCTTTGTACAACCCCAGTAAGCATTTGTGTGAGAAAAAGAGGTTGGTGTATTGACAATTATATCTCTTTTTTCTACTTCTAAATAAAAATTTGGTTCATTTTTCTTCTAGCACCAAAGTGAGGTATTTGATCTAAGGGTAGCATAAGGTCAGTCTT
The DNA here is from genome assembly GCA_006410515.1 of Procapra przewalskii. Classification (NCBI taxonomy): domain Eukaryota; kingdom Metazoa; phylum Chordata; class Mammalia; order Artiodactyla; family Bovidae; genus Procapra; species Procapra przewalskii. The sequence continues at coordinate 180,379 of SJYF01001460.1, read as the reverse complement.
TGTCATTGATATTATGGACACACAAAGCTCAAGACCCTGAGCACAAAATGACCACTCAGAGGGTCATCAGCATCTCAGGCTCCACACAAACCTCACCCACAGACACAAAACCAAAAAGGAGACACAATTCACTGCTGCCAGGACTGTGCTTAGTTCACCTTTGTAAAATGAAACTCCCTGCCCTAATGCTAGGTTTCCTTGTACGTACTATTTGCTTGTCTTGAGATTTGAGGGAAAAGAAAAAGGAGAGGTTTTGTCATACTCTAAGAATGTCCCAGGAGTAGTAGGGTGAATCACAGATCACAGCACACAGCTATATCTAAACATAGATGCAGCCTTGGAATCCAAATATATTTGATTTAGGTCTTATTTATTTATTTTTTCTCCAGTTCTATTGAAAGTGGGTAAAAGAAAAAATAATTTTCATTTTGTTTAGTCAATGGCAAAACATATGGTCAAATAAGACTTTTAAATAATTTCATATGGTTTAACTTAATTGTAAAATATTTCTTTTGCTTCTGTCTCCAAGTGTATGACTCAGTTTTCTACAGAAAATGATGACTGAGTAAATACTACAAGGTAGTGTTATACCCTTGATACATACTACTTTAGGAGAAGATATAAGCTCCAAAATTACCTGTATTAATATTTTTATAATTTTGATGTTACACAGATATTTATTGAGTCCGTGAGTATAGAATACTGACAAAACAAACACCAATCGTTGGACTCTTAGAATGGTAGTCTAACGTACAATTCTTGTGTATTTATTCTATGGAATGAACTATGGAGGTAAGTTAATTTTGCTATAGTAGCTTAGCTCACAAAAGCCAAATCTACACACAGAGATCAATCACAGTTCTCAGTATTAAGGTAAACACTGTTAATTGGGGGAAAATGTGTAACAAAACAAATAAAACTTAGCTTTTCAATAAAATTTTACCATTAACAAGGTGATCTTCAATTATGACTTTAAAGGAAAAGAAAAGATTTGCACTGATATATAGCAATATGTTGCTAACTATTAATGGTTACTTATCCTCTGATTCTATTTATTTTTAGTTGGAATACTGTAATTTTTATAATGGAAAATCATATCTCTAACTTTTTGAATATGGTAGTTCATTGCTTACAGTTCAATTTTCTATGTATTCAACACTTTCTACCCGCCAGGAATATGGTCAGTGTTGAAACTACAAATACACCAAAGGCAAGCATTTCGCTTATAAGAAATGAACAATCTAGTATGCCCATGGCCTTCTGAATGTCACTAAGAGTGGTTTGTCTCTGTGATAAATATTTAGTCAATCCTAAGATACAACGCTAAAATTAAATTTTAATTTACAATGTTTAATAAATCTAATGAAAATAGTAAATTCATATTGTTTGTTGCAATTAGATTGTAGGCAAAGAAAAAAGACTCATGATGGCAAGTTTTGGAAATGTAATTCATTTAGCTTATTGATTTCAGTAATATAATTAGAATCAATAAAGCACCTATAGATTGTTATCTACTTAATAATTTTATCTACTTAATAAGCTCTAAGCTAATTATTAATGATTATATCTACTACTGTAGGCAAGAATCCATTATAAGAAATGGAGTAGTCCACATAGTCAACAAGAGAATCTGAAGAGCAGTACCTGGGTGCAATCTCAAAAGCAACAGAATGCTCTCCCTTCATTTCTAAAGCAAACCATTCAATATTAGAAAAATCCAAGCCTATGCCCCAGTCATTAATGCCAAAGAAGTTTATGTTGAATTGCTCTATGAAGACCTATAAGACATTCCAGAACTAACACCAAAAAATAAATAAATAAAGGAAAAAATATATTTTTCATCATGGGGACTGGAACACAAAATGTAAAAATTGGAAGTCAAGAGATATCTAGATTAACAAGCAACTTTAGCCTTGGGGTACAAAATGAAACAGGGCAAAGGCTAACAGAGTTTTGCCAAGAGAAAACACTACACATAGCAAACACTCACTTCCAACCACACAAGAGACAACTGTACATATGGATGTCACTAGATGGTCTATGGGCTTCCCTGGTGGCTCAGAGATTAAAGCATCTGCCTCCAATACGGGAGACCTGGGTTCGATCCCTGGGTCGGGAAGATCCCCTGGAGAAGGAAATGGCAATCCACTCCAGTATTCTTGCCTGGAGAATCCCATGGACAGAGAAGCCTAGTAGGTTACAGTCCACGGGGTTGCAAAGAGTCAGACACGACTGAGCAACTTCACCTCACCTCACTTCAGATGGTCTATACTGAAATCAAATTGATTATATTATTTGCAGCCAAAGATGAAAAAACTATATTCAAACAGCAAAAAATAAGATAAGAAGCTGACTGAGGCTTGGATCATGAGCCTCTTATTCCAAAATTCAGGCTTAAATTGAAAAAAGTATACAAAAATCACTAGATCATTCAGATAATACATAAATCAAATCCCTTATGATTATATAGTGGAGGTGACAAATAGATTCAAGGGATTAAATCTGGTAGACAGAGTGCCTGAAGAACTACAGAGAGAGGTACATTAATGTTATGAGGTCGTGACCAAAACCAACCCAAAGAAAAAGAAATGCAAGAAGGCAAAGTGGTTGTCTGAGGAAGTCTTACAAAAGCTGGGAGAAAAAGTAAAGAAGGAAAAGAGAAGTGAACAGCAAAGGAGAAAGGGAAAGATATACTTCGCTGAATGCAGAGTTCCAGAGAAGAGCAAGGAGTGATAAGAAAACCTTCTTAATTAAACAATGCAAAGAAATAGAGGAAAATAATAGAATGGAAAAACAGAGATTGTGTCAAGAAAATTGGAAATATCAATGGAATATTTCATGCAAAAAAATGGGCACGATAGAGGACAGAAATGACAAGGACCTAACAGAAGAAGAGATTAAGAAAAGGTGACAAGAATACACAGAAGAACTATACAAAAAATGTTTCAATGACCAGGATAATCATGATGAGGTGGTCGCTTACCTAGAGCCAGACATGTTGAAGTTTGAAATCAAAGGAGCCTTAGGAAACATTCCTACAAACTAAGCTAGCAGAGGTGATGGAATTCCAGCTAAGCCACTTCAGCTCCTAAAAGATGATGATGTTAAAGTGGTTCGCTCAATACGTCAGCAAATTTGTACAGTTCAGCAGTAGCCACAGTAATGTAAAAAGTCAATTTTCATTCCAGTGCCAAAGAAAGGCAATGCCAAAGGTAATGTTCAAACAACTGTGTACAGTTGTGCTCATTTCACATGCTAGCAAGGTAATGCTCAAAATCCTTCAAGCAAGGCTTCAACAGTACATGAGAATTTCCAAATGTTAAAGCTGGGTTTATAAAAGGCTGAGGAACCAGAGACCAAACTGACAAGATCGGTTGAATCATAGAAGAAGCAAGAGAATTCCAAAAACCATCTATTTCTGCTTCACTGACTATGCTAAAGCCTTTAACTGTGTGGATCACAACAAACTGGAAAAATTTTCAGGACATGGGAATGCCAGACCACCTTATCTGTCTCCTGAGAAAACTGTATGCTGCTAAAGAAACAACAGTTCAAACTGGACATGAAACAACAAACTGGTTCAAAATTGTGAAAAGAGTATGTCAAGACTGTATATTGTCATCCTACTTATTTAACTTTTATGCACAGTATATCATTCCAAATGCCAGGCAGGATTAATGACAAGCCGGAATCAAGATTCCTGGGAGAAATATCAACAATCTCAGATATGCAGATGATACCACTCTAGTGATAGAAAGCATAGAGGAACTGAAGAACCTTTTGGTGAAGGCAAAGGAGAGTGAAAAATCTGGTTTAAAATTCAACATTCAAAAAACTAAGATGATGGCATATAATCCCATCACTTCATAGACAATTAATGGGGGGAAAAGTGGAAATATGATTAATTTTCTTTTCCTGGGCTCCAAAATCACTGAGGACTGTGACTACAGTCATGAAATTAAAAAAATGTTTGCTCCTTTGAAGAAAAGCTATGACAAACCTAGGCAGCAAAGCAAAAACCAGACACATCACTTTGCTGATAAAGTTCCATATAGGCAAACCTTTAGTTTTTCTGGTAGTCATGTATAGGTGTGAGAGTCGGATTATAAAGGAGGCTAAACACCAAAGAATTATTGCTTTTGAACTGTGGCTTTGGAAAAGATTCTTGAGGGTCCCTTGGACTGCAAGGTGCTCAAAGTAGTCAATCCTAAAGGAAATCAACTCTGAATATTCATTGGAAAGATTGATGCTGAAGGTGAAGTACTGATACTTTGGCCACTTGTTGGGAAGAACTGACTCATGGAAAACACTCTGATAATAGAAAACATTGAGGGCAGGAGGAGAAGGAGTGGCAGAAGATGAGATGGTTGGATGGCATCACTGAATCAATGGACATCAGTTTGAGCAACCTCCAGCAGAGAGTGAAGGACAGGGAAGCATGGTATGCTGCAGCCCATAGGGTTGCAAAGAGTCAGACAGGACTTATCAACTGAACATTTGTTAATGAATCTTTCAGCTGAGTGCTAAAAACTCATTTGTTTATATTCAGCTGTGAAAGAGCACTGAAAATTAGAAAAACATATAACATTAATCACTTGAAGACTACCTTAAAAGTGCCTCCTAAATTTCAATACATTGACAGTTTCACAATCTCAGGAAGTCTCTTAAGTCGTTAGTAGCTACGAGTTTAAACTTGCAAATAATTTTGTCTGAGTTTACTTTGGCCACCTCATGCAAAGAGTTGACTCATTGGAAAAGACTCTGATGCTGGGAGGGATTGGGGGCAGGAGGAGAAGGGGACGACCGAGTATGAGATGGCTGGATGGCATCACCGACTCAATCGACATGAATCTGAATGAACTCTGGGAGTTAGTGATGGACAGGGAGGCCTGGTGTGCTTCGATTCATGGAGTCGCAAAGAGTCAGACATGACTGAGCGACTGAACTGAACTGAGTTAGCTCATATAATATCTCTCAATTACCTAAATTTCAGTCTTTCCTGTCTTCTGCCTTCCTTATTTGGACTTTCACTGGGTGCCATTTTGAATCTTCCGAGTGAGCACCTAAAAACTCCTTGGGCTGGGAACAGTCTACAATGCTAATAACGCTATAATGACATTAAAATATGGATATACTCACTAGATGACTTGAAACCCCTTCTGCACATGTGTTAGGCTGAGAAATCCTCTCCACCGTAAAAATGAGGAGTCTGTGAGTGGGCTGCTTTTTTCCTTCATTCAATCAGGGCACATCATTCCCATTGGTAGTTTATCTCAGGTCAGTGTGAACCTGACTAAACTGGTTAACTTAGGTTATCTGTACCTTACGGCCTATACATACCTATCTCATTTTGAAGCATGAACTTTTTAATTTTGATGGTATTTATCTTTTTCGTTTTTTCTTTTTTTTTTTTTTACTTGTTGCTGTACTTGTGCTGTTGCTGCCTATGAACCATTTGCCAGAACCTAAGCTCATGCAGATTTGTTCCTATGTTTTCTTTTGAGTTTTATAGTTTTGAAATTTAATTCTTCTCCTTCTTCTTCTTCTTCTTTTTTTTTTTCTCTCTCTTGCTGGGATACTCTTCCATGAGCACTTTTCTCTCCACATATTTCTCTATTTCAACCAACATTGTTATCTTCACAGCAGCTTTCACAATCAGAAACCATGCTATTCATTATTAATTTCCTTACTTACCCTTTTACTTAGTTGTCAATTTCTGGCCACTAGAATTTAATCTCCCAAAGTGCTGTGTTACTCTTGAGTTAGTGCTAGCACTATTCAGGTGCTCAATAAATAATACACTAATGCATAGCAAGCAATAAAAATGAAAATTGGTGCAGGGTTCCAGATCAAAGACAAGAAAACATTCCTGGTGAGAAAATAGTGATTATGTTGATATATTCCTCTATTAATCAAATATCTTAATGTTGAATGTCAGGGTTAGTCACTGCAATCAATATCCAAACAGAAGTTCAGGAAAAAGAAGTATGTAAATAAGAGAGATCATGATAAACTCTGTCTTCATTTTCTTAAATTTCTAAGAGTTAAAAATATTTCTGATTGGAAAGTAAAAAAATCAGAAAATGAGGCTGATATTTAAAGATCACCTTGAGACTATTGATCTAGTCACAAAAGGTCAGCTATTTGAATATACAAGTGATTTACACAAATTTAATGCATTTGAGTGCATTAAAACCTGAAATTATTTCCACATTTTAATGTGTATGCCTCTAGAATTTTCATTAAAAAATAAACTATAATGAAACCGCTCTTTGGATACCAAATCTTGCTTTTTTTTTTTTTTTTTTTNNNTTTTTTTTTTTTTTTTTTTTTTTTGGAGACCTTGAGAAACTCTTCAGTTTTCAGAAATGTAACTGAATACTCTTTTTTTTTAAATTTTTTTAATTTTTATTTTTCTTTACTGTATTTTTTTAACCTCCTCCCACAGAATTTCTTCACCCTCCACACTCCACCTTACCCAGATAGAAGGGAAATATAGTAAAGAGGGCCTTTGTTCTTCTCTGACCAATCAACTTGCTTCTTTCCCCACATCTGACCTGGTTCAGGGCCCTCTCCAATATGTTTTAGCCAAGACGGATCGTAGCATGTGGGCCCATGGGAGATTATCAACACAAATTATGGGATGGTGACCCCTCTGCTTCTGACTCCCAAGGAGCCTTCCTGGGCATGTACATTTGGAAAGGTTCCCTTGACCTCAGGAGTGACAGATGTGGTCATCTTATATCTTTATTCCAGCAGAGTTCAGCTCCTTTGTTCTTGGAGTGTCAGGGAAAACAAAGTTCCACTTTATTCTACTTGACAAACTCCAGCTGTTCAGCCCAGGACACCATCTACTTCCTACGTCATCAGGACCAATCCTCCCCTGCCCATTCTGTCTCCCCAATCTAGCACACTCTTTCCTTTCTCTACAGTCTAAATTCCACTTTGTTTTTATTGTTTTTCCTAGTTCAAGCCTCCCCAACCTCAGCCCTTAGCTCATACAGCTGGGACCATCGGTATCTGGAGAGGCTCAGTCTCGTTCTCACCATTGATCCAATCCTTAAAAGAGTACAAATCTTTAAATAGCATCAGTTTCAAAATGGCATAAATCAAAGAATAGGATATATTTAAGCATGTTTTTTCTGTGTATGAACAAATAGAAACAGGAAAAGAAAGCAGTTAAGCTTACAGGTGAGACAGAAGAACTCCAAACATACTGTGAGAAATTAAGTGGAGATGGCCTGGTGGTGATGGTCAGTAGGGAGGTTCAGGAGAATACACACTCTCCAGTAAGGTTAAAAAGAAAGAGGGCAAAGTGTGTCTCTATTAAGAGAGACCTGAGGCTTTGAGAAAGTTACAGAATCTCTTGTCAAGGTGATAAAGCTTGGGAGCCCTGATGTGAGAAATACACAAAGCAGTAAGTGGAGAAATTTATGTGTATCAGGCTTAAATAGAAAACATTTTTAGGGTGTGCTAGTCTCTGGAATTTTCCAAAATTAGGTTTGTCACATTTATTATGGAGATGCCAAAACTTTGCTGCTGCTGCTGTTTAGTTGCTTCAGTTCTGTCTGTCTCTGTGAGACCCTATGGACTGTGGCCTGCCAGGCTCCTCTGTCTATAGAATTCTCCAGGCAAGAGTACTGGTGTGGGTTGCCATGCCTTCCTCCAGGGGATCTCCCCAACCCAGGGATCAAATCTGGTCTCCTGCACTGTAGGCAGGTTATTTACACTGAACCACCAGGGAAGCCCAACAAAACTTTGCTCCTATCATTAACTCAGGCTCCTGGACAAGCAAGGTCACTGGGCTAGAGTGGGTGTCCTAATCTGTTGATTGGATCTTTGTGAGGTTGGGGAAGTAGTGGATGTGTATTGTTGTACTTAGTACAAGGGTGCATGACTGATCACAGAGAATTTTATGACCATTATTACTTAGACAATTTTCTGCAATACTGACTGCTCCCTGAAACATTTGCAGTTATTTTGATGGGAACCAGAGAGTTCCAGAAAAAATATGCTTCTGAAAACATAATTATAAATACATCAAAGAAAATATTTCCCACTTGACAAGAGATGGACAAATAAAAAAAGGTACATAACTTGAGTTTATATTTTTGCAGTATGTTTAAAAGTGACCCAAGCCTCCTCATTGTAATTGTCATTTCTCCATAACTATATATATATGTGCAGGATTCTTTCATTTATAGTATTATTTCCCAAACAAAACATTTGTTAAAATAATTTGTTGAAATTCTAAATTTCTTTAATTAAAAAGAATGGGAGGGGACATGGGCAAATCTATGGCTGATTCATGTTGATGTTTGGTAGAAACTAATACAATACTATAAAGCAATTATTCTTCAGTTAGACATAAATAGATTTTAAAAAGTTGTAAAAACAACAACAACAAAAAAAAGAAAATAAGTATGCAGGACATGTTCACGACTTCACAGGTCATGTAAATATATGTGTAATATATGTGTAAATATATTCCCCTGAAAGAGGGTGTGATGGACTTACTGATTCACTTTCAAACAATTGAGAATGGAAAGGGAAGAGCCTACCTGGACCCGGTTATGAAATCCGGCCCCACGAGTGTTGCAGTGAGGATGCCACATACCACCAAGGCGATGTGACATCAAGCCAATAGAAAGAAATTAATTTTTAAAGCAAATGATTTTAAAATTATATCACATTGAGGACCTGTAATTAAGTAGACCATGGAAATTATCAGCAAGGATATCAGAAAAATAAAATTAATACTTTATGGCTTAAAGAGATGAACACTACAAGTTGATAAGTTCTGAGAATTATCCAAATTCTGAAAGCAGCATGCTAGGGCTTAAACTTTGTTCTAATGTTATTGAAACCACTACAGTAAAATGCATCAATTTGTTCATTAGAAATGGAATAAACAGAAGATGCAGTAGGTATTGGAGGAGAGAGACCCTAGAGACAGGAGACTCAACAGGTCAGCCATGCTTTTGGCTGAAATAATAAATCTTTAAATGTCTGGAGCAAATGTTTCATTTGAAAAATAAATCTCTCCAACTAGAGAGTGTCTGTCCTGTACCTAAAAGTGATTGTGTTTGTTTGTGAGATACCGAAGATATCTTTTTTCTTCTTCTTTTTAAAAAATTTACTTATTTGAAGTAGAGGCTAATTACTTTACAATAGTAGATGTCTTTTTGCCATACATTGACATGAATCAACCATGGATGTACATGTGTTCCCCCTCCTGAACCCCTCTCCCACCTCCCTCCCCATTATTTTTAATGATACAGGTTTTCTGCCAACACTGAACTAGAGGGATGGTGGGGACGAGTTTTTTGACCATGACCACAAAACCCAGGACTGTGTCTGGCTTCTTGCAAACCTATTCTGGCAATCACCAGACTGGGTCCACACAGACGCTCTCACCTCCTGCTTAGCCCCTAGAAACTGCCCAGGGCAATGACCAGCATGAACACCCTAAACTATCAGGCACTAGAAGTCCATTCTGAAGCACTCAGAATATAGGATCCTCCAGATGGTCCTGCGGGATTGACCACCTCTCACTCTACTCATCAGCCACCCCGAGGCAAATGCACCTGGATCTTCATCTGCTCCCTTCTACTCACATACCCCTCACTCTTCCTGCTAAGATTATATCCCCATAAACCACACACATGCTGCTCACTCAGGCTCTGATGTGGATGGACTTCAGCTAAGAGAGAGCAGCTGTTTCTGCTTTTGATGTAATAGTTAGAAACATTTTTTTTTCTTTCTCAGAAAATGATCCAAATTTGTTTGCCCAGATGTATAGCTTTTAAACATGTTTTCTCTGATTGGTTTATCTGTTTGTGTAAAAAGACAAATGATACGAAATAAAGTTAATTTAAACTTACTTTCTGAGCGAAACAACATGAACAACATGAAAACTAGCACCAGTGTCTTGCTTTCTGTGAACATGAATTTCACCTATTGCTCACGTGTGATGATTAATTTTGTGTGTCATGTTTGCACAGGACCCAGCTACAGAAGTACACACTGAGTGTTGCTCAAGCATGGTTAACATTTACAATCACCTGACCCCAAGTAAAGAAAATTATTTTGGACAATGTGGGTGGGCTTCATCTAATAAGTTGAAAGCTTTTAAAAGTTAAGAACTATGATTTCCTAAAGATGAAATTCCATCACAAGGATGTAGCATTAACTCTTGCTCAAGAACTTAGAGCCTCCTGGCAGCCTTGTTTCAAACTTTCTGGCCCACATTACTACCTGAGCCTATTATTTAAATTAATGCTCTCTCATTATGTATATGTATGTATATATGTACGCAAGCATATGTACATATGTATAGGTATATTTATATCTTATTGGATCTGTTTCCCTGGAAAATCTTGGCTGATACATCGTGTAATATTTTAAAACTGACATATTGTATAATATATAATATGAAAGAAAATTTGCCCTCAAGATTATATTTACATTGAGTAAATAAAGGGGAAAGGAAATATAAATTCTTCTTACAAAAGAATTCAAAACCATGTGTAAATATATTCCCCTCAAAGAGGGTGTGATGGACTTACTGATTCACTTTCAAACAATTGAGAATGGAAAGGGAAGAGCCTACCTGGACCCGGTTATGAAACCCGGCCACCGGAGGGTTGCAGTGAGGATGCCACATACCACCAAGGCGATGTGACAAAGAAAAAAGCCTCAATCGGTGCTGTTCTTTTCCAGAAGACTATAACCCCAGGCAAAGTGTCGGAACATCAGACAAACCCATATTGGGGGACATTCCACAGGACACCTGGACAAGGCTCCTCAAACTGCTGTGAACCTGAAAACCACATCAAGAGAGAAAAAGTGACAGACCAGAGAATAACAATTAAATGCACTGCAGTAGTTTGAATTTAATCTTGGAAAAGAAAAAGGACATTAATAAAATAATTGGTAAAAGATTTTATTTTAATAGTAATGTACCAATATGGTTTCTTGGGCTTCCCAGGTGGTGTTAATGGTAAAACACTGCCTGTCAGTGAAGAAGACATTAAGGGACCCAGTTTGATCCTGGAGTTGAAAAGATCCTCTGAAGAAGGGCATGGCAACCCTCTCCAGTATTCTTGCGTGGAGAAAGTTATGGACAGAGGAGCCTTGTGGGTGTCAGTACTTAGTATCACAAAATTTCAGACATGACTGAAGCAACTTAGCATGCAAATATGGTTTCTTAGCTCTAACAAAAGGATCACAGAAAAGTAAAATGTTAAAATGGGAGTCAGTGGACACAGCTGTATATAGTAACTAATTTTTTTGCTACTTTTATGTAAGTCTAAAATTATCACCAAATAAAAATTTGCTTTAAGAGAGACACAGATGTATAGAATGGACTTTTGGACTCTGAGGGAGAGGGAGAGGGTGGGATGATTTGGGAGAATGGCATTGAAACATGTATATTATCATGTAAGAAACGAAGTGCCAGCCTATGTTCGATACAGGATACAGGAAGCTTGGGGCTGGTGCACAGGGGATGATCCAGAGAGATGATATGGGGTGGGAGGTGGGAAGGGGATGCAGGACTGGGAGCTCGTATACACCCGTGGCAGATTCATGTCAATGTATGGCAAAACCAACACGGTATTGTAAAGTAAAATAAAGTAAAAATAAAATAAAAAATAATATTTACTTATATTAACTGTATTGTCACAATTTTAAGCATTTTTGACATAAATGTTTTGAAAAAATTCAGTGGTTAAAATATTTTAATTTAATAAAAAGATTCTACTATTTAATAACTGTGAAAGTTACATTATGCTTACAAAGGGAAAAACCTTCATGTAAAAGACAATTTTTTTTTTTTTTTTTTTTTTTT
>SJYF01001460.1:124768-145625 GCA_006410515.1 Procapra przewalskii | reverse complement strand
TTGCATTTCTCTGATAATGAGTGATGTTGAGCATCTTTTCATGTGTTTGGTAGCCATCTGTATGTCTTCTTTGGAGAAATGCCTATTTAGTTCTTTGGCCCATTTTTTGATTGGATCGTTTATTTTGAGTACACTACCCAAAGCAATCTACAGATTCAATGCAATCCCTATCAAGCTACCAGCAGTATTTTTCACAGAACTAGAACAAATAATATCAAGATTTGTATGGAAATACAAAAAACCTGAAATAGCAAAAACAATCTTGAGAAAGAAGAATGGAACTGGAGGAATCAACTTGCCTGACTTCAGGCTCTACTACAAAGCCACAGTCATTAAGACAGTATAGTACTGGCACAGAGACAGAAATATAGATCAATGGAACAAAATAGAAAGCCCAGAGACAAATCCACACACCTATGGACACCTTATCTTCGACAAAGGAGGCAAAAATATACAATGGATTAAAGACAATCTCTTTAACAAGTGGTGCTGGGAAAACTGGTCAACCACTTGTAAAAGAATGAAACTAGATCACTTTCTAACACCACACACAGAAATAAACTCAAAATGGATTAAAGCTCTAAGCGTAAGACCAGAAACTATAAAACTCCTAGAGGAGAACATAGGCAAAATACTCTCCAACATAAGTCACAGCAGGATCCTCTATGATCCACCACCCAGAATACTGGAAATAAAAGCAAAAATAAACAAATGGGATCTAATTAAAATTAAAAGCTTCTGCACAACAAAGGATACTATAAGTAAGGTGAAAAGACAGCCTTCTGAATGGGAGAAAACAATAGCAAATGAAGCAACTGACAGACAACTCATCTCAAAAATATACAAGCAACTTATGCAGCTCAACTCCAGAAAAGTAAAACAAATTTCTAAAAATGAGAGACTGTACTGAGTCTTAAATAACTACTCGGTTTTCTATTGACTAGGAACAAGTTCCTTTTACAAATCAATCCTATGAGCTCATTTTATTCAATGTGCTAACACTGTATAAGAAATTGATTACCAGTTTAATATATTTAAACTTAATATTAATATTATATTCAGGGCTTCTCTTGTGGCCAGCAGGTAAAGAATACGCCTGCAATGGTGGCGACCTGAGATCGATCCCTGGATTGGGAAGATCCCTTGGAGAAGGGAAAGGCTACCCATTCCAGTATTCTGGCTTGGAGAATTCCATGAAGTCACAAAGAGTTGGACATGGCTGAGCAATTTTCACTTCATTTCACTTCACAGTCTCTAATTTAAATTTAATTTTAGTAGTGAGATAAGTTCACTCTGTCCCTCCCTTACTCCTGTGCTGGTCCCTTGATGGGGATGGACAATCCCCCCCAACTTTTCCTTCCACCTCTAAGCTCACTATCATTTCAAACCAGGACTCATAAAGAAGAAGGAGCCAAATTAAGGGTTATTACACAAGTGTATGGATGAAAGTTGGAATGTGAAGAAAGCTGAGCACCAAAGAATTGATGCTTTTGAACTGTAGTATTGGAGAAGATTCTTGAGAGTCCATTGGACTGCAAGGAGATCCAACCAGTCCATCCTAAAGGAGATCAGTCCTGGGTGTTCATTGGAAAGACTGATGCTGAAGCTGAAACTCCAGTACTTTGACCACCTCATGTGAAGAGTTGACTCATTGGAAAAGACCCTGATGCTGGGAGGGATTGGGGACAGGAGGAAAAGGGGACAACAGAGGATGAGATGACTGGATGGCATCACCGACTCAATGGACCTAAGTTTGAGTAAACTCCTGGAGTTGATGATGGACAGGGAGGCCTGGCGTGCTGTGATTCATGGGGTCACAAAGAGTTGAACACCACTGAGAGACTGAACTGAACTGAACTGAACTGAACACAAGCTGATAAGTTCCTAAGATAGATTTGTGTTCTCTGGGTATGGTGTGTATTTAAAGATGACTTTCAAAGCTTCTTTATGGCCCATGCTTGTGATTTCTGATGGCACATAATGAAGTGCAGGGTATTCATTTCCTAGATCCTTCTTAATTTCACTCCACTCCTTCCTAGGTTGTTTTTCCTTTTCTGGAAACATTCTTAGATGATGGCAACTAACCTCAGGTTATCTTTCTTTTCTCACTGGCCTCTGATCTGTGGAAAATGCTCAGGTATTTTGTCTGGACAATTTCCAGAAGCCAGGCCAATTTATTACATAGTATTTCTCTTCTCTTCCCTGATCCCATAGTCACCCAAGACATCTTACCCTTGCAACCAAGCCCCAGATGGAATCAAGCACCAATACACTTAGCCCCACTAACTTCACCAAATACACATTAAACTCTTAACAGAATTAATTAAAGTACGACTTCTCTGATTCAAAAACTCAACAAATATCAATCAGGAAAAATAAAAAAGAAAGATATAGCTAGATAGGTCATGAAAAGACTATTGATTATATCTTTATGTCTGTGCCTTGTCTCAGTATCCTATTTGTTGTATAATTTCTTCAGATATAATGCCCAAATGACTAATACTCTTCCAATGGTGTTTAATGAAAGTAGTAGGGTAAGAGTGAGGGGTACATCTCTGAAGCCAACATGGCTCAGCTAAATTGTATATTTTTATTTGCCAATCACACAGTCACGGGTCAAACACTTAACATTACTGGTTTTACCTTTTCTTATTGTTTCTGGCCTCAGAGAGGATTTCCTTCTTTTTCTGCCAACTCAATTTTGTGTAGACAGATAGATGACAGAGTCAGAAATTAATATCTAAAATTTAGGCAGTGGGAAGACAAGATATATAAGTAAATAATATTATTAGAATCATAGAGAAGAAACTTTTATGTATAAGCAGTTAAGTGACTGCATTGGACACTGTAACTGGTGACCCTAATTATATGCTAAGGAATACTTAAAAATCCAATAAGGGGTATTAGGAACATATTCGTCATTGGTAATGATAGGACTAAAAATAGGATAGGTCATTTAAAGAACATTGTAAGAAAATAATTGCATATAACGAGCCAGGGGCCAAACATCAGGATCTGGGACAAAATAACTGAATAGAAACTGTGCATAGTGTGGGCACAGTATGCTTGAAGTCTCAAGGTGATAATCAGGATAAGGTGTCCATCATGACATTATATGTGTAGATTTTAGCTCAGAAGGAGGTAAAATACATACAAAAATAGTATCTAACTATGAGAAAGAGAGTGTCATGAAAAAAAGTTATAGACAAAGACAGCAGGCATATGCCAAGAAATTAGTGATTATTAGTGATTCTTCTGAGCCCTTCACTTGCACCTGTTCCAAGGCCATAAATATCTTCACATAGTCCCTTTGTGAAAAATTGTAAGTTCAGTTCAGTCTCTCAGTCGTGTCCAACACTTTGCGACACCATGAATCACAGCAGGCCAGGCCTCCCTGTCCACCACCAACTCGCAGAGTTCACTCAGACTCACGTGCATAAAGTCAGTGATGTCATCCAGCCATCTCATCCTCTGTCATCCCCTTCTCCTCCTGCCCCCAGTTTCCTCCCAACATCAGAGTCTTTTCCAATGAGTGAACTCTTCACATGAGGTGGCCAAAGTACTGAAGTTTCTGCTTTAGCATCATTCCTTCCAAAGAAATCCCAGGGCTGATCTCCTTCAGAATGGATTGGTTGGATCCCCTTGAAGTCCAAGGGACTCTCAAGAGTCTTCGCCAACACCACAGTTCAAAAGCATCAAGTCTTCGGTACTCAGCCTTCTTCATAGTCCAACTCTCATATCCATGCATGACCACTGGAAAAACCATAGCCTTGACTAGAAGACCTGTGTTGGCAAAGTAATGTCTCTGCTTTTGAATATGCTACTTAGGTTGGTCATACTTTTTCTCCAAGGAGTGAGCGTCTTTCAATTTCATGGCTGCCGTCACCATCTGCAGTGATTTTGGAGCCCTCAAAAAATAAAGTTTAACAGTGTTTCCACTATTTCCCCATCTATTTCCCATGAAGTGATGGGACCAGATGCCATAATATTTGTTTTCTGAATGTTGAGCTTTAAGCCAACTTTTTCACTCTCCTCTTTTAATTTCATCAAGAGGCTTTTTAGTTCCTTTTCACTTTCTGCCATAAGGGTGGTGTCATTTGCATATCTGAGATTATTGATATTTCTCCTGGCAATCTTGATTGCAGCTTGTGTTTCTTCCAGTCCAGCATTTCTCATGATGTACTCTGCATAAAAGTTAAATAAGCAGGGTGACAATATACAGCCTTGATATACTCCTTTTCCTATTTGGAACCAGTCTGTTGTTCCATGTCCAGTTCTAACTGTTGCTTCCTGACCTGCATAGAGATTTCTCAAGAGGGCGGTCAGGTGGTCTGGTATTCCCATTTCTTTCAGAATTTTCCACAGTTTATTGTGATCCATACAGTCAAAGGCTTTGGCATAGTCAATAAAGCCGAAATAGATGTCTTCCTGCAACTCTCTTGCTTTTTCCATGATTCAGTGGATGTTGGCAATTTGATCTCCGGTTCCTCTGCCTTTTCTAAAACCAGCTTGAACATCAGGAAGTTCACTGTTCACGTATTGCTGAAGCCTGGCTTGGAGAATTTTGAGCATTACTTTACTAGCATATGAAATGAGTGCAATTGTGTGTTAGTTTGAGTATTCTTTGGCATTGCCTTTCTTTGGAATTGGAATGAAAACTGACCTTTTCCAGTCTGGTGACCCCTGCTGAGTTTTCCAAATTTGCTGGCGTATTGAATGCAGCACTTTCACAGCATCATCTTTCAGGATTTGAAACAGCTCAACTGGAATTACATCACCTCCACTAGTTTTGTTCGTAGTGATGCTTTCTAAGGCCCACTTGACTTCACATTCCAGGATATCTGGCTCTAGATGAGTGAGCACACCATCGTGATTATCTGGGTCATGAAGATCCTTTTTGTACAATTCTTCTGTGTATTCTTGCCATCTATTCTTAATATCTTCTGCTTCTGATAGGTTCCTACCATTTCTGTGCTTTACTGAGCCCATCTTTACATGAAATGTTCCCTTGTTATCTCTAATTTTCTTGAAGAGGTCTCTAGTCTTTCCTATTCTGTTCTTTTCCTCTATTTCTTTGCATTGATTGCTGAAGAAGGCTTTCTTATCTTCTTGCTATTCCTTGGAACTCTGCATTCAGATGCTTATATCTTTCCTTGTCTCCTTTCTTTTTCGCTTCTCTTCTTTTCACAGCTACTTGTAAAGCCTCCCTAGACAGCCGTTTTGCTTTTCTGCATTTCTTTTTCCACGGGGATGGTCTTAATCCCTGTCTCCTGTACAATGTCAGAAACCTCATTCTGTAGTTCATCAGGCACTCTATCTATCAGATCTAGGCCCTTAAATCTATTTCTCACTTCCACTGTATAATTGTAAGTGATTTGATTTAGTTCATACCTGAATGGTCTAGCAGTTTTCCCTACTTTCTTCAGTTTAAGTCTGAATTTGGTAATAAGGAGTTCATGATCTGAGCCACAGTCAGCTCCTGGTCTCGTTTTTATTGACTCTATAGAGCTTCTCTATCTTTGGCTGCAAAGAATATAATCAACTAAGCTTTTTTGCTGTTGTTCATTTCTTTGAAGAGCTCACCCCTCCCTTATTTTCTAACTTCCATACCTTATAAAACATATATCTACCTATTTTAAGAGTTACATTCACTTGAGAGCAGAAGATAAAGACTAATGAAAGTCATTTACTTGGAAGATAATCCCAGAAAGCAAGCAAGAGAGAGCAGGAAAAGTTGGGTAGGGAAGAAGGAAAAGCCAACATAATGATGAATTATCAAGGTGGTTGTTGTAAACAATAGGACTCAGTTCCCCCAGGATTTGCAAGTGAAATAAAAATTGTGTCCTAGAATTCTACTAAAAGCCAGAGGCTAGAGCTTTTTTCTTTTAGCTCCAATAACTCTATAGCCATTGGTAGGGAAGAGCTCCCAGAGGGTAACTCTTGTTGAATTTCTAGGCTGCTCCCTGAGTTAACTACCCTTTTCTGGAAAAGCTGAGGAAAACTGCTGAAAGACAGGCACACAAAAGGAATGAAGCAGTCAGGGTGAGTCTTAGGATGCTATGAGCTATGAGAAGTGGGCTGAAGGCAGAGCACACATTCATGAGGTGAGTCTTTGTCAACCCCTTGAGTAGGAGCATAAATGCCAGAATGCCTTTCTGTAGGGCACAAGAGAAAGATAATAACAAGAAAATGGGAGCAGATAAATCAAAGCAATATTAGAGAAGCAAAGAAAAGAGATGATATCAAAAGGAAATTTGGTCAAGTATGACATTTTTCAAGGAGCTCAGGAACTATATGTTTTAAAACTATTGAATTAGATTAAAGAGAGAAGATAATTAACTTTATAGAGAAATTTCATTGAAACGTGGGTCAGAAAAGCACATTAAAAGCCATCATTACTTTATTTTCCTGCATTTTGAACAGCAAATCCTTTTCCCAAAAACCAAACACCTCTGTTTCTATCACGTTTGAGTCAGTTAATACATGTAAGGAGCTTAGAACTATCTCCAGGCAATCATAGGAACATTGGAACAGCTTTTCATTGCTATTATTTATCATTATTATTATTAGAGAATGGAAATAGAGTGAAAATAAGAGAAGTGAAAGGTAAAGCAGAAAAGAAAAGATATACCGATTTAAATGCAGAGTTCCAAAAAATAGCAAGGAGAGATAAGAAAGCCTTCCTCAGTGATAAATGTAAATAAATAGAGGAAAACAATAGAATGAGAAAGACTAGAGATCTCTTCTTAGAAGAACATTTCATGCAAAGATGGGCTCAATAAAGGACAGAAATGGTATGGACCTAAAAGAAGAAGAAGATATTAAGAATACGTGGCAAGAATATACAGAAGAACTGTATAAAAAAGATCTTCATGACCCAGATAATCATGATGGTGTGATCACCCACCTAGAGCCAGATATCCTGGTATGTGAAGTCAAGTGGGCCTTAGAAAGCATCACTATGAACAAAGCTAGTGGAGGTGATGGAATTCCAGTTGAACTGTTTCAAATCCTGAAAGATGATGCTGTGAAAGTGCACTGAATATGCCAGCAAATTTGGAAAACTCAGCAGGGATCACCAGACTGGAAAAGGTCAGTTTTCATTCCAATCCCAAAGAATGCTCAAACTACCATACAGTTGCACTCATCTCACACACTGGTAAAGTAATATTTAAAATTCTCCAAGCCAGGCTTCAGCAATACATGAACCATGAATTTCCTGATGTTCAAGCTGGTTTTAGAAAAGGCAGAGATCAAAATGCCAACATCAGTTGAATCATTGAAAAAGCAAGAAAGTTCCAGAAAAACATTTGTTTCTGCTTTATTGATTATGACAAAGCCTTTGAATGTGTGGATTACAATAACCTGGAAGATTCTGAAAGAGATGGGAATACCAGACCACCTGGCCTGCCCCTTGAGAAATCTGTATGCAGGTCAGGAAGTAACAACTTAGAACTGAACAGGGAACAGCAGATTGGTTCCAAATAGGAAAAGAATTTCCATAAAGGGAAAAAAAAATCAAGGCTATATATTGTCACCCTGTTTATTTAGCTTGTATGCAGAGTACATCATGAGAAACGCTGGGCTGGAGGAAACACAAGCTGGAATCAAGAATGCTGGGAGAAATATCAATAACCTCATATATGCTGATGACACCACCCTTATGGAAAATGTGAAGAACTAACAAGCCTCCTGATGAAAGTGAAAGAAGAGAGTGAAAATGCTGGCTTAAAACTCAACATTCAGAAAACTATGATCATGGTATCTGGTCTCATCACTTCATGGCAAATAGATGGGGAAACAGTGGAAACAGTGGCCAACTTTATTTTGGGAGGTCTCAAAAATCACAGGTGATTGCAACCATGAAGTTAACTTCTTGGAAGAAAAGTTATAACCAACCTAGACAGCATATTAAAAAGCAGAGCCATTATTTTGCCATATAGCCAAAGCTATGGTTTTTCAAGTAGTCATGTATAGACGTCAGAGTTGGCCATAAAGAAAGCTGAGCACCGAAGAACTTGTGCTTTTAAACTGTGACATTGGAAAAGACTCTTGAGCGTCCCTTGGACTTCAAAGAGATCCAACCAGTCCATCCTAAAGCAAATCAGTTTTGGGTCTTCACTGGAAGGAGTGATGCTGAAGCTGAAACTCCAATATATTGGCCACCTGATGCAAAGAGCTGACTCATTGGAAAAGACCCTGATGCTGGGAAAGATTGAAAGCAGGAGGAGAAGGGGACGACAGAGGATTAGATGGTTGGATGGCATTACTAACGTGATGGACATGGGTCTTAGTAGATTCCAAGAGTTGGTGATGGACAGGAAACCCTGGCATGCTTCAGTCCATGGGGTTGGAAAAAGTCACATATAACTGAGTGACTGAACTGAACTGAGCTGAAAGACATTGTGAACAATGGAATAACTCAAGTAGAGATCAATTTAAAGATTATTAAGAAAATAGCAGATTCTTCTGGAGTCAAAGAAGATTATTTTATGATGAGGTCAGAAGGGCTCAGGAGCTCAGGATCTCTCTCTCTCTCTCACACACACACACACACATACACACACACATGTGCACACACACACATGTGCACTCACACACATGAGGCTCAGGGAAATATAATTTCTAGGAACAGAAACCAAGAAGTTCTGGATGAGGCTCAGAGATTAGAATAGTGGATGGGATGGGTAAAGGCTGCTTGTAGATCATCAAAGATCAGATAGACATGGAGCTATGGTGATGGCATTCAGAACATAATTGCAAAAATGGGGATATTAGAATGATTCTAAAATCCATAAGCATAGGTGTAGCTAGGCCAGATATACAAATGGAATGAACATTTCAGATGTAGTCACATAATAATAATAATATAAATTTATAATAAAGCTTATGTAATAATTTAAAGTTTACAGCACTTCACACTTCTCAAAGTAACGCTCATATGTGCAAGACACATTCATATGTATATATATGTGCATTCTATATGTTTATATACATGCAAAATGCACTATATGCATGAGGATATTTACTATCTTAAATCAGTTGGAAACCAAAGTTTTGGAAAGATAATTAGTAAAAATAGGTTAACTTATTTTTCTACTAATAATTTCACTAATGATTGTCCCTTCAATCCTTTATTCTTATTAATAAAACATAGCAGTGATCTTACAGATATCATTTTTAATTAAAGACATTTTACTGAAATATTTTAAATATTTTTATAGAATTAAATAAAAATACAAAGGTCTCAATGACCATGACCGTTATCTCTGACACTCATTTTTCTTTAGTTTAATTTTTGGCTCATTGTGTTTCTGTTCATTGATGTCATTATTATAATTTCAAATGTTCAAAGAGATCTCTCTTATGTTTCTCTTTCATTACTTTGTATTTCAAATAATGAATTCAACTTGTCACAAAGAATACTGAATAATTTTTGGTCTTTACAGCAGTTGTTTCCATACACTGTGTGTTTGTGTGTCTGTGTAAGAAATATATGCTACTTTATTTTTCCCATCAATGAATAAATATCAGAATTTTGAAAATATCTCTCATTTCACTACATAAAATATTTTTGAGACTATAAACATAAGTCTCTTACATTTTTCATCAGTATAAAACATTATACTCAATGATACTTTCACCTCAATGCCTTTCAGTTTGCTCAAAATATTATTTCAAAATGTAATATTTTACACAAAAAAGTGAACACAAATGTCACCATGGTATTGATTATTGCAGGTCAATATGAATACACTCTTACCATGCAAACAAGAATGGCACCTTGTGTTCCCAAATGAGCAACAAATCCAGATTAAGTCTCTATTGCAGAAAATTAATTTCATGTAAATTAGTCTATGAATCAAGTAGCTACTATCTTCTATTAATACAGGATATCTTATGGAAATATCTCTTCCATGAACTTTGAGCAAAAATCACCAAAATGAAGAGCAGAAAGACATTTGTTTTATTTTGTTAGAAAAAGAGGAAAATGAATCTTTCTTATCCTTTAGAGAAAATTTTAACAAAATAGTTTAAAGCCTATTTTGGAAACTTATTGAATTTATTTGCTTTATCAAATTAGTAGCAAAATAAGGAACTGTACTGATTAGAAGATACTTTTCAATTTAGAGATACAATAGAATGATTATTTTTAAATGATTTTAAGAAGAAAATTCAGCATTTGCTTTTTTTTAAATTTATTTATTATTATTTCCCTACATTACAATACTGTATTTGTTTTGCCATACATTGACATGCATTTAGTATAATATAATATGTGTTGTTTAATCACCAAGTCGTGTCTGATTCTTTTGTGACCCCATGAACTGTAGCTCTCCAGACTCCTCTGCCCACGGGATTTCCCAGGCAACAATACTGGAGTCAGTTGCCATTTGCTTTTCCAGAGGATATTCCTAACCCAGGGATCCATCTCATGTCTCCTGAATTGGCAGGCAGATTCTTTATCACTGAGCTGCTGCTGCTACTGCTGCTAAGTCACTTCAGTTGTGTCTGACTCTTTGTGACCCCATAGACGGCAGTCCACCAGGCTCCCCCGTCCCTGGGATTCTCCAGGCAACAACACTGGAGTGGGTTGCCATTTCTTTCTCTAATGCATGAAAGTGAAAAGTGAAAGGGAAGTTGCTCAGTCATATCCGACTCTTCGTGACCCCATGGACTGCAGCCTACCAGGCTCCTCCGTCAATGGGATTTTCCAGGCAAGACTACTGGAAGGAGGTGCCATTGCCTTCTCCAACCACTGAGCTACCAAAGCCAAAAATAACATACAGTAAATTTTAAATTAATAATTATATTCAAAAATGAAAAATATTATCTTAATTTCATGTTTTCCCATCATCATCACTATAATAAGTTTTATTAGATATCTAATGCTTAAAATTTTAATTGACCTATTCTTAATAATATCATACTCTTAGTGAAGATGATGGTCATGGTGACAATGATATTAGTTAACAGTTATTGGGGGTCGCAAAGAGTCAGACATGATTAAGTGACTGAACAACAAAAACATTGGACAATATTTCCAGTCACTGACCTAAGTAACTAATGTGTATTAACTAGGAAAATCCTCATAAAATCTCTTGGAATTAAGTATTATTATATTCACCACCTATAGAAAGAAAATCTGAACATCACAGAAGTTAGGCAGTCTACAGGCAGCTAGGAAGTAAAATTTGACTAGCTGGTGCTAGAGGTCAGATTGTCAAGTACCACACATACATATATATATATATACATATATATGGCATCCCACTCCAGTACTCTTGCCTGGAAACTCCCATGGACGGAGGAGCCTGGTAGGCTGCAGTCCATAGGGTCGCTGAGTCAGACACGACTGAGCGACTTCACTTTCACTTTTCACTTTCATGCATTGGAGAAGGAAATGACAACCCACTCCAGTGTTCTTGCCTGGAGAATCCCAGAGATGGCGGAGCCCAATGGGCTGCCCTCTGTGGGGTCGCACAGAGTTGGACATGACTGAAGCGACTTAGCAGCAGCAGCAGCAGCAGCAGCATAT
Organism: Procapra przewalskii; assembly: GCA_006410515.1. Classification (NCBI taxonomy): domain Eukaryota; kingdom Metazoa; phylum Chordata; class Mammalia; order Artiodactyla; family Bovidae; genus Procapra; species Procapra przewalskii. The sequence continues at coordinate 134,086 of SJYF01001460.1, read as the reverse complement.
ACATATACATACACACAAAGCAGCTGCACCCCATTCCAATACTCTCGCCTGGAAAATCCCATGAACAGAGGAGCCTGGTAGGCTGCAGCCCATGGGGTCGCAAAGAGCCAGACACGACTGAGCGACTTCACTTTTACTCTTCACTTTCATGCATTGGAGAAGGAAATGGCAACCCACTCCAGTGTCCTTGCCTGGAGAACCCGAGGGACAGGGGAGCCTGGTGGGCTGCCATCTATGGGGTCGCACAGAGTCAGACACGACTGAAGCGACTTAGCAGCAGCAGCATAGTAAGGTTGACAAACTTTTCCTGTAAAGAGGTTCAGTTCAGTTCAGTTGCTCAGTCGTGTCCGACTCTTTGTGACCCCATGGACACCAACACGCCAGGTTTCCCTATCCATCTCCAACTCCTGGAGCCCACTCAAACTCATGTCCATCACATTAGTGATGCCATCCAACCATCTCATCCTCTTTCATCCCTTTCTCCTCCTGCCTTCAATCTTTACCAGCATCAGGGTCTTTTCCAAAGAGTTGGCTCTTCCCATCAGGTGGCCAAAGTACTGGAGTTTCAGCTTCAGCATGTCCTTCCAATGAGTAATCAGCACTGATTTCCTTTGGAATGACTGGTTGGCTTTCCTTGCAATCCAAGGGTCTCACAAGAGTCTTCTCCAACACCACAATTTTCAAAAGCATAAATTCTTTGGCCCTCGGCTATCTTTACAGTCCAACTCTCACATCCATACATGACTACTGGAAAAACCACAGCTTTGACTAGATGGACCCTTGTAGGTAAAGTAATGTCTCTGCTTTTTAATATGCTGTCTAGGCTGGTCATAGCGTTTCTTCTAAGGAGCAAGTTTCTTTTAATTTCATGGCTGCAGTCAACGTCTACAGTGATTTTGGATCCCCTCCAAAAAGTCTTTCACTGTTTTCATTATTTCCCCATCTATGCACCATCAAGTTACAGGACCAGATGCCATGATCTTCATTTTCTGAATGTTGAGTTTTAAGCCACCCTTTTCACTCTTCTCTTTCACTTTCATAAAGAAGCCCCCTAGTTCTTTGCTTTCTGCCTTAAGTGTATTGTCATCTGCATATATGAGGTTATTGATATTTCTCCCAGAAATCTTGATTCCAGCTTGTGCTTCATTCAGCCTGGCATTTCACATGATGTACTCTGCATGTAAGTTGAATAGGCAGAGTAATAATATATAGCCTTGATATTATTCCTTTTTGGAAATCATTTCCCGATTTGGAACCAGTCTGCTGTTTCATATCAAGTTCTAACTGTTGCTTCTTTACCTGAATACAGATTTCTTAGAAGGTGAGTTATGTGGCTTGGTATTCCCATCTCTTTAAGAACTTTCCACAGTTTGTTGTAATCCACAGAGTCAAAGGCTTTGGTGTAGTTAATAAAGCAAAATAGATGTTTTTATGAAGCTGTCTTGTATTTTGATAATCCAGCGGATGTTAGCTTTCTGATCTCTGGTTCTTCTGCCTTTTCTAAATCGAGATTGAACATGTGGAAGCTCTCGGTACACATACTGTTGAAGCCCGGCTTGGAGAGTTTGAAGAATTAATTTGCTAGTGTGTGAGATGAGAGCAATTGCACGGTAGTTTGAACACTCTTTCGCATTGCCTTTCTTTGGGATTGGAATGAAAACTAACACTCTTTGGCATTGCCTTTCTTTGGGAATGGAATGAAAACTGACTTTTTCCAGTCCTGTAGCCACTGCTGAGTTTTCCAGATTTGCTGGCATATTGAGTGCAGCACTTTCACAGCATCATATTCCAGGATTTGAAATAGTTCAGCTGGAATTCCATCCCCTCCACTAGCTTTGTTCATAGTGATGCTTCCTAAGGCCCACTTGTCTTCACATTCCAGGATGTCTGGCTCTAGATGAGTGATCACACCATCATGGTTATCCAGGTCATGAAGATTTTTTTTTGAATAGTTCTGTGTATTCTTGCCACCTCTTCTTAATGTCTTCTGCTTCTGTTAGGTCCATAACGTTTCTGTCCTTTAGTGAGCTATATTTGCATAAAATTTTCCCTTGGCATCTCTAATTTTCTTGAAGAGATCTCTAGTCTTTCTCATTCTATTGCTTTCATCTATTTCTTTGCATTGATCACTGAGGAGGGCTTTCTTATCTCTCCTTTCTATTCTTTGGAAATTTGCATTCAAATAGGTCTATCTTTACTTTTCTCCTTTGTCTTTAGAGTCTCTTCTTTTCTCAGCTATTTGTAAGCCCTCATCAGACAACCGTTTTGCTTTTTTGCATTGTTTTTTTCCCTTGGGGATGGTCTTATCCCTGCCTCCTGTACAATATCACAAACCTCACTCCATAGTTTTTCAGGCATTCTGTCTATCAGATCTAGTCCTTAAATTTATTTCCACTGTTTAATTATAAGGGGTTTGTTATTTACTTCCACTGTTTAATTATAAGGGATTTGATTTAGGTCATACCTGAATGGCGTAGTGGTTTTCCCTACTTTCTTCAACTTAAGTCTGAATTTGGCAATAAGAAGTTCATGATCTGAGCCACAGTCAGCTCCAGGTCTTGTTTTTGTTGACTGTATAGAGTTTCTCCATCTTTGGCTGCAAAGAATATAATCAGTTTGATTTCTGTATTGACCGTCTGGTGATGTCCATGTGTAGAGTCTTCTCTTGTGTTGTTGAAAGTGGATGTTTGCTATGACCAGTGTGTTCTCTTGGCAAAACTCTGTTAACCTTTGACCTGCTTCATTTTGTACTGCAAGGCTAAATTTGCCTGTTACTCCAGGTGTTTCTTGACTTCCTACTTTTGCATTCCAATTCCCTGTACAGTAGAGGACATCTTTTTTGGGTGTTAGTTCTAGAAGGTCTTATAGGTCTTCATAGAGTTGTTCAACTTCAGCTTCTTCAACATTACTGATTGGGGCATAACTTTGATTACTGTGATACTGAATGTTTTGCCTTGGAAATAAACAGAGATCATTCTGTTTTGTTGACTTTTTTGTTGACTATGGTGACTACTCCATTTCTTTAAGGGATTCTTGCCCACAGTAGTAGATATAATAGTCATCTGAGTTAAATTCACCAATTCCAGTCCATTTTAATTCTCTGATTCCTAAAATCTCGATATTTACTCTTGCTATCTCCTGTTTGACCACTTCCAATTTGCCTTGATTCATGGACTTAAGCTTCCACGTTCCTATGCAATATTGCTCTTTACAACACTGAACTTTACTTCTACCATCAGTCACATCCACAACTTGGTGTTGTTTTGCTTTAGCTTCATCTCTTCATTCTTTATGGAGTTATATCTCCACTCTTCTCCAGTAGCATATTGGGCACCTACTGACCTGGGGTGTTCATCTTTCAGTGTCATATCATTTTGTCTTTTTATACTTTTCATGGCGTTCTCAAGGCAAGAATACTGAAGTGGTTTGCCATTCTCTTCTCCAGTGGACCACATCTTGTCAGAACTCTCCACCAGGACCCATCCATCTTGGGTAGCACTAAATGGCATGGCTCATAGTTTCCTTGAGCTAGAAAAGGCTGTAGTCCATGTGATCAGTTTGGTCAGTTTTCTGTGATTGTGGTTTTCATTTTCTCTGCCTTCTGATGGATAAGGATGAGAGGCCTATAGAAGCTTCCTGGTGGGAGAGACTGAAGGAAAAACTGGGCCTTGCTCTGATGGGAGGGGCCCTGTTCAGTTCAGTCACTCAGTTGTGTCCGACTCTTTGTGACCCCATGAATTACAGCACGCCAGGCCTCCCTGTCCATCACCAACTCCTGGATTTTACTCAAACTCACATCCGTTGACTCAGTGATACCATCCAGCCATCTTATCCTCTGTCATCCCCTTCTCCTCCTGCCCCCAATCCTTCCCAGGATCAGAGTCTTTTCCAATGAGTCAACCCTTCGCATGAGATGGTCAAAGTACTGAAGTTTCAGCTTTAGCATCATTCCTTCCAAAGAACACCCAGGGCTGATCTCCTTTAAAATGCACTGGTTGGATCTTCCTGCAGTCCAATGAACTCTCGAGAGTCTTCTCCAACATCACAGTTCAAAAGCATCAATTCTTTGATGCTCAGCTTTCTTCACAGTCCAAATCTCACATCTATACATGACTACTGGAAAAACCATAGCCTTCACTAGATAGACCTTTGTTAGCAAAATAATGTCTCTGCTTTTTAATATGCCATATAGATTGGTCACAGCTTTCTTTCAAGGAGTAAGCATCTTTTAATTTTATGGCTGCAATCACCATCTGCAGTGATTTTGGAGCCCCCCAAAATAAAGTCTGACACTGTCGCCATTATTTCCCCATCTATTTCCCATGAAGTGATGGGACTGGATGCCATGATCTTCGTTTTCTTAATGTTGAACTTTTTTTTTTATACCAATCACTTATATTTATTTCAGGACATAGTATACTATTTAGACCCAAGGACAGTACTAAATCATAACCCTGTTAAATATCTACAGGATATTTTATTTTTGCGAAGATAGGTCCTTAAAAACTGGACAGATTAATAATACAACAAATATCAAAATCAGATGAAAAATACATTATTGCTCTCATTCACTCTGTCCTAATGTTAAAGATGTTACAAAGATACACAGATTATCATCATGCTGTTCTTGGGAGGCTATATTCAAGCTGACAATAAGGTGTTGTCAAAGGGATCTTTCTTTGATTTTTGCAAAGACAAACAGTCCAAATTGTATTCTTAATGCTACGTGATTTAACTGTATCATGCTTGGCACATGGTATTATTATTTCTCCTACTGGAGCAAGTTCTCATTTTGTCAAAGCCTTCCCCCCAGCTTTTCTAGAAATAAAGCTTAAATATCACTTATTTCAAGCTTTTAGAATAAAGTTAACCTCATTTATACAGGTACCAGGTTGGTATACTCATGTATATCTTTTCCAATTGCAGGCTAAGCAAAGGCATGCATTTAGAACTATATTAATACATTAAAGCAAAAGACAACCCGACTTAGTATCAAGAGAAATTGTGACCTTCCATGTAGTGTTTGATAGAGAAAACACTGCTTCTGACACATTGTCTTATTTTATTCAAACAGCAGTCTGCTCACACATGGTCCAGGAACACCTGAATAATAAAGCAAATATAATCACATGTTGAAAATTGGTCTTCAAACATCATGGCCAATGATGCCACGCTTGCCTATGATCTCGCCAACATAAAACCATATCCACACCTCAGTGGCCACCAAATCATTCAGTAGAGCTTCCTTAACAGTGAGCTGTTTGAAGCTACCAGTTTTAGCACTGTTGATAATTTTTTTCAAGCTCTGAATTGCTGTAGGGATCTCAGCAGGGGTTGGAGGAACCAGCTCAACCTTGGCATAGTACCAAAACGTGGCCAATCGAGGCTTCGAGTAAGTCACAGCAGCATTGACCAGCGCCGGGGCCTTCTCCGCGAGGTTACGGACAAACTGGGCCATGGTCCTAGGACGGAGAGCCCGTCACCCCGACTGGCCGGCTGAACTTCACTCTCCTCTTTCACTTTCATCAAAAGGCTTTTTAGTGCCTCTTCACTTTCTGCCATAAGGGTGATATCATTTTCGTATCTGAGGTTATTGATACTTCTCCTGGCAATCTTGATTCCAGCTTGTGTTTCTTCCAGTCCAGCGTTTCTCATAGTGTATTCTGCATAGAAGTTCAATAAGCAGAGTGACAATATACCATCTGACATACTCCTTTTCCTATTTGGAACCAGTCTGTTGTTCCATGTCCAGTTCTAACTGTTGCTTCCTGACCTGCATACAGATTTCTCAAGAGGCAGGTCAGGTGGTCTGGTATTTCCATTTCTTTCAGAATGTTCCACAGTTTATTGTGACCCACACAGTCAAAGGCTTTGGCATAGTCAATAAATCAGAAATAGATGTTTTTCTGGAACTCTCTTGCTTTTTCGATGATCCAGCAGATGTTAGCAATTTGATCTCTGGTTCCTCTGCCATTTCTAAAACCACCTTGAACGTCAGGAAGTTTACGGTTCACGTATTGCTGAAGCCTGGCTAGGAGAATTTGGGGCATAACTTTACTAGCGTATGAGATGAGTGCAATTGTGCAGTAGTTTGAGCATTCTTTGGTATTGCCTGTCTTTGGAATTGGAATGAAAACTGACCTTTTCCAGTCCTGTGGCCACTGTTGAGTTTTCCAAATTTGCTGGCATATTTAGTGCAGCACTTTCACAGCATCATCTTTTAGGATTTGAAATAGCTCCACTGGAATTCCATCACCTCCACTAGCTTTGTCCATAATGATGCTTCCTAAGGCCTGCTTGACTTCACATTCCGGGAGGTCTAGGTGAGTGATCACACCTCTTAATTATCTTGGTCGTGAAGATCTTTTTGTACAGTTCTTCTATATATTCTTGCCACCTCTTCTTAATATCTTCTGCTTCTGTTAGGTTCATGCCATTTCTGTCCTTTATGGAGCCCGTCTTTACATGACATGTTCCCTTGCTATTTCTAATTTTCTTGAAGAGATCTCTGGTCTTTCCCATTCTGTTGTTTTCCTCTATTTCTTTGCCTTTATGGCTGAGGAAAGCTTTCTTATCTTTTCTTCTTGCCATTTTTTGAAACTGGGCTATGTTCAATAAATCTTTAATTCAATTTTCTGTTGATGGGTGGGGTTGTGTTTCCTCCCTCTTGCTTGACCTGAAGCCAAACTACAGTGGAGGCAATGAAAATAATGGTGACCTCCTTCAAAAGGTCCCATGCAGCCACTGGTGAACTCATCACCCCTGACCCTTCAGCAGGCAATCAGGGACACTCATCTCCACCGGAGACTCCTGGACACTCATGGGTATGCCTAAGTCAGTCTCTTGTGGGGTTGCTGTTCCATTCTCCTGGGTCTTGGTGTGCACAGAGTTTTATTTGTGGCCTCCAAGAGTCCGTTTCCCCAGTTCTGTGTAAGTTCCTGTGGTTCTATGGTGGAATTAATGTTAGCCTCCTCCAAGAGAGCTTATGCCATACCAAGGTCTGCTGCATCCAGAGCCCGTACCTTTGCAGCAGGCCATTGCTGACCCAAACCTCCACAGGAGACACTCAGACACAGTTCTGACTCAGTTTCTGTGGGTTGGGCATGTATTCTGTGCCCTTTCCAGATCTGAGCACCTCAGGCAACAATGTGCTTGGCGAGTGCACTGTCCCAGGTGGACCATGCATCTTAATCACCTCCCCTGTCCCAGCTTCTCAGTTTTCTGGGTTTCCTGCAAGAGCACTGTCTCAGGTGTTGTATGTCTCCTCTGGATAGCTGATCTCAGGCTGTGACCCTCCTGGCAGATGTCAATCATCCAGGATCTCAGGAAAATGTGATTAGCAACTGGGAGTCTGCTCACAGTTTGGTTGAAAATTCTGTCTCTGGGGCTGAGGTTGCAGCAGCCCCTTGCCTTCTGGCTCTGGCTGCCACAAGCCTGCCTCAGGGCAGGCAGGGGCCAGTAAGAAGCCTGGCTAGCTCTTCTTCAGTATTCACTGAATCCTTTGTTCTATGAGTGGGCCAGGCTGTGCCTTAGGTTGTTAGATTAGAGCCTTTATCAGGAAAGTTCTGTTTTCCATGGTTGTGGTTAGGTGTGTATTCGGTGGGGAGAACAACTGAGAAGTGGCCTCCAGTGCAATACCAGGGTGCAAGGTTGCCTGGTGGGCCAACAATAATAAATCCCAGTTGGCTGATGAAGGGATCCAGCTTAGACAGGAAAGCAGAAAGAAGTGCCTGGAAAGGACTGAGGGGCTTGAGATGGTCAAGATTTAGTGGAATACAAAGCTCTGTGAGAGTCAGGAGATGGCTTACTGTGTGTGGCAGTGAGAGACTGAGACACATCTGATCAATATCAGGCTCAGGCCACTGGATGCCTGACATCTCAAATGTGGGGATTGAGATCAACAGACTAAGGAGGGATAGAAATGGGCAAGCAATTTGCAAAGGTTGCAATATTTCTGTCATGCTCAGCAATATTTATCAAGCATTCCATCACTGAAGGGCTCTGTGGCAAGCAACCAGTAGAATGGACTTCAGAGGAATATGTACTGCTCTGCTCCTTTGTCAGGGGGCAGAGATGCCTGGATTTCTAAATTCAAAACTACCTCTTACAAATCAGGAAGCAGTCCAAGATATACAATATATACTTGTAAAACATCTATCTCCTTGAAGCCCAGGAACCACTTGATACCCAGTACCTACCACACCAAACCTAAGGCGGGAGGTGTGGAGGGGGCCACTTGTGTGTCTAGTGGTCAGGAATATGAATCTCAGCAGCTAGGGTGGCCCCAGAAGCAAATACTCATAGTCCTGCCACCCCATCGCCCGCTAACAGAATCTGGGTGCCGACTACAGTGTCGATGCAGGCAAGGCCCTGGCCTGCAGCCACACCAATGGGAGCACGGAGGGCAGGGCTGAGCAGATGGTGGGCTGGTGTCCCTGCCAGGTCTCCTTGAGCCTGCCCATCGCCAGCCTTGTGCTGCCTTCTTCCTTCCAGCTGACACCCGGTGGAGCCCCTGCGAAGCCGACACATATAGTGAATATTTTAAGTTTTGTGGATCACACAATCTCTGTTGCAAATACTAAATTCTAATACCCTAATGCAAAGTAGTAGCCACCAGTTCAGTTCAGTTCAGTTCACTAGCTCAGTTGCTTCTGACTCTTTGTGACCCCCTGGACTGTATTATGCCAGGCTTCCCTGTCTACCACCAACTCCCAGAGATTACTCAAACTCATGTCTATTGAGTCAGTGAGGCCATCCAACCATCTCATCCTCTGTTTTCTCCTTTTCATCCCACGTTCAATCTTTCCCAGCATTTGGGAACTGACTCATTGGGCTTTTCCAGTAAGTCAGTTCTTTGCATCAGGTGGCCAAAGTATTGGAGTTTCAGCTTTAGCATCATTACTTTCAATGAATATTCAGGACTGATTTCATTTAGGATGGACTGGTTGAATCTCCTTGCAGTCCTAGGGACTCACAGGAGTCTTCTCCAACACGACAGTTCAAAAGCATCAATTCTTCTGTGCTCAGCTTTCTTTATAGTCCAACTCTCACATCCATACATGACTACTGGAAAAACCCTAGCTTTGACTAGCTGGACCTTTGTTGGCAAAGTAATGTCTCTGCTTTTTAATAGGAGGACTAAGTTGTTGATAACTTTTCTTCCAAGAAGCAAGTGTCTTTTAATTTCATGGCTGTAGTCACCATCTGTCTTCAACTGTGTGGATCACAATAAACTGTGGAAAATTCTGAAAGAGATGGGAATACCAGACCACCTGACCTGCCTCTTGAGAAATCTGTATGCAGGTCAGGAAGCAACAG
>SJYF01001460.1:109850-124759 GCA_006410515.1 Procapra przewalskii | reverse complement strand
GACTGGTTCCAAATAGGAAAAGGAGTATGTCAAGGCTGTATATTGTCACCCTGCTTATTTAACTTCTATGCAGAGTACATCATGAGAAACGCTGGACTGGAAGAAACACTAGCTGGAATCAAGGTTGCCGGGAGAAATATCAATAACCTCAGATATGCAGATGACACCACCCTTATGGCAGAAAGTGAAGAGGAGCTAAAAAACCTCTTGATGAAAGTGAAAGAGAAGAGTGAAAAAGTTGGCTTAAAGCTCAACATTCAGAAAACGAAGCTCATGGCATCCGGTCCCACCACTTCCCCAAATAGATGGGGAAACAGTGGAAACAGTGTCAGACTTTATTTTGGGGGGGCTTCAAAATCACTGCGGATGCTGACTTCAGGCATGAAATTAGAAGATGCTTACTCCTTGGAAGAAAAGTTATGACCAGCCTAGATAGTATATTCAAAAAGAGACATTACTTTGTCGACTAAGGTCCGTCTAATCAAGGCTATGGTTTTTCCTGTGGTAATGTATGGATGTGAGAGTTGGACTGTGAAGAAGGCTGAATGCCCAAGAATTGGTGCTTTTGAACTGTGGTGTTAGAGAAGACTCTTGAGAGTCCCTTGGACTGCAAGGAGATCCAACCAGTCCATTCTGAAGGAAATCAACCCTGGGATTTCTTTGGAAGGAATGATGCTGAAGCTGAAATTCCAGTACTTTGGCCACCTCATGGGAAGAACTGACCCATTGGAAAAGATTCTGATGCTGGGAGGGATTGGGGGCAGGAGGAGAAGGGGAAGACCGAGGATGAGATGGCTGGATGGAATCACGGACTCGATGGACATGAGTCTGAGTGTACTCCGAGAGATGGTAATGACCAGGGAGGCCTTGTGTGCTGCGATTCATGGGGTTGCAAAGAGTCAGACACGACTGAGAGACTGAGCATCTGAACTAAAGTCGCCATCTGCAGTGATTTTGGAGCCCCTTCAAAATAAAGTCTTTTAAAATGGCAATATCTTGATTGAACTAGACTTCTCAAAATTAAAAAAATAATAATAATTCTCTCACATCTTCAATTGGTTCTTTGCAATCACTCTTCAGTAGCCCTTAAACACTCAATTAAATGCCTGTACTCCATATGCTGTGTGACTCTTGGGAACCTAATGCTTAGAGAATTGAGAAGTTTCCCAGTATGTTAAATGGAGTTAATAATAAAATTGTCCTACCTAAGTCATATTTTCATGCAACTCAGAATGTGTTTTATTGGGTCAAAATTACCTCTTAATTGAATTATTCCAAAATTGCCATTCTTTTCTTAAAACCAAATTTTTGAAGCATAATTTAAATACAATGACATATATTGTATGAGCTGTACATCGTGATGGTTTTTGAGTTATATACCAACATATATAACACAGAATTCAAGATACAGAACATTTCCATCACCATCTACAGGTATTTCAGGCACTTTCTAGGAGAACACCACTCCCACCTCTACTATCAGTTACCAAGTAACATGCTTTCTTTCACAACAGGTTAAATTCATTTTCTTTTTCTACAGTTTCAAGTATAAATATTTACAAAGAATATAACATCTTATGAATCTTGCATCTGTTGCTCTGAAAAATAATTTAGAATTTTGTTAAGGTTGCTGCACAATCAGTATTCATTCTTTTGGTTTTGAAGGACATCACATTGTACCAGAAATTTTTACTCATGTTTTTGTTGATGAAAGCATGGTTTGTTTCTAGTTTTGTACTTTTATTAATAAAAGTACTATGAATATTCATATACAAATCTTTGTGTGATATATATTTCCATTTTCCTAAAGTGAAACTCATGATCATATGGTATGTCTGATTGTGACTTTATGTAAGAAATGTCCAAATGTTTATGTGTCCAAATATAGTGCATTGGCTCTACTTGAGGTTTCCAAGTGTTCTAGCTTCTTGCCAATATTTTGTATTTTAAGAGTTTTTAGTCTTAGTAATCTTCAGTTCCGTTCAGTTCAGTCACTCAGTCGTGTCCGACTCTTTAGGACCTCATGAATCGCAGCACGCCAGGCCTCCCTGTCCATCACCATCTCCCAGAGTTCACTCAGACTCTCGTCCATCTTAATAAATGTGTAATGGTATCTCATTTTGGTGTTAATTAATTTCCATCACCCTTGTTGATCAGTAACTAAGTCCTGTTTAACTCTCTGTGACCCCATGAAATGCAGCATGTCAGGATTCCCTCTCCTTCACTATATTTTGGAGTTTGTGCAAACCTATGTATATTGAGTCAGTGATGCCATCCAATCATCTCATCCTCTATTCCCGCCTTGTCCTCCTGCCCTCAGCATATCCAGCATCAGGGTACTTTCCAATGAGTCAGCTCTTAGCATCAGGTGGACAAAGTATTGGAGATTCAGCTTCAGCATTAATCCTTCCAATTCAGGGTTGATTTCCTTTAGGATTGACTAGTTTGATCTCCTTGCAGTTGCAGGGACTCTCAAGAGTCTTCTCTAGAACCACGTTTTGAAAGTATCAGTTCTTCAGTGCTCAGTCTTCTTTATAATTCAAATCTCACATCTGTACATGACTACTGAAAAAAATAAAATTTGATTATACAGACCATTGTCAGCAAAGTGATGTCTCTGGTTTTTAATATGCTGTCTTGTTTTGTCATATCTGTTTTCCAAGGAGCAAGTGCCTTTTAATTTCATGGCTGCAATCACCATCTGCAGTAATTTTGGAGCTCAAGAAAATAAAACCTGTCACTGCTTCCACCTTTTCTCCATCTATTTGCCATGAAGGGTTGGAACTGAATGCCATGATCTTAGTTTTTGAATGCAGAGTTTTAAGCAAGCTTTTTGTCAGTCTCCTCTTTCAAGCTCATCAAGAGGCTCTTTAGTTCCTTTTTGCTTTCTGCCATTAGAATGGTATCATCTTCATATTAAATTGCTGCTTTCTCCTGACAATTGTGATTCCAGCTTGTGATTCATCCAGCCCAGCATTTCACATATAGCCTACTATGCATACAGCTTAAATACCCTACATACAGCTTAAATAAGCAGGGTGACAAAATAAAACCTTGACTTACTCCCTTCCCAATTTTGAACCAATCCGTTGTTTTGTGTACGGTTCTAACTATTGCTTCTTGACCTGCTTACTGTTTCTCAGGAGACAGGGATTGTGGTCTGCTATTTCAATCACTTCCAGAATTTTCCAGTTTGTTGTGATCAACACAGTCAAAGACTTTAGCATAGCCAATGAAGCAAAAGTAGATTTAAAAAAAAATTCCTTTGCTTTTCTTTGATCCAATTTGATCTCTGGTTGACAATTTGATCTCTGGTTCAACTACCTTTTCTAAATCCAGCATGTACATCTGGAAGTTTTCAGTTCACCTACTGTGAAAGATCTCAGTTCACCTACTGTTGAAGTCCACCTTGAAGGATTTTGAGCATCACCTTCCTAGCACATGAAATATGCTCTATTGTATGGTAGTTTGAACATTATTTGGCACTGCTCTTCTTTGGGATTGGAAAAAAAACCCAGATATTTTCCATTCCTGTGGCCACTCCTGAGTTTTCTAAATTTGCTCACATATTGAATGCGGCATCAGCTTTTAGGGTCTGAAATAGCTCACCTAGAATTCCATCACCTCCACTAACTTTGTTCCAAGTAATCCTTCGTAATGCTGATTTCACTTCAAACACCAGGATGTCTGTCTCTGGGTGAGGGACCACACCATTATGGTTGTCATTAAGACCTTTTTTTCCTTTAATATAAATTTATTTATTTAATTTGAAGTTAATTACTTTACAATATTGTATTCATTTTGCCCTTTTTGTATAGTTCTTCTGTGTATTCTTTCCACCTCTTCTTAATCTCTGCTTCATTTAGGTCCTTGCCTTTTCTGTCCTTTATTGTACACATCATACATACAATGTTCCCTTGATACCTCCAGTTTTTTGAGGCAAACTTTGGTCTTTCCCATTCCATTGTTTTCCTCTATTTCTTTGCACTGTTCATTTAAGAAGGCTTTCTTATCTCTCCTTCCTATTCTCTGGAATTCTGCATTCAGATGGGTATAACTTTCCCTTCTTCCCTTGACTTTCACTTCTGTTGTCACTTGTTTGTAAGGCTTCCACAGTCAACCACATTGCCTTTTTGCATTTCTTTTTCTTGGGGGTGGTTTTGGTCACCATATCCTGTGCAATGTTAGGAAACTTCATCCATAGTTCTCAGACACTCTATAAGATCTAATCCCTTAAAACTGTCACTTCCACTGTATAATTGTAAGGGATTTGATTTAGGTCTTACCTGAATAGCTTAGTACTTTTCCCTGCTGTCTTCAATTTAAGCCTGAATTTTGCCATAAGGAGCTTATGATCTGAGCCACAGTCATTTCCAGGTCTTGTTTTTTGCTGACTGCATAGAGCTTCTTCATCTTTGGTTCAAGGAATATAATCTATCAGATTTTAGTGTTGACATTTTGGTGATGGCCATGTGTAGAGTCATCTTTTGTGCTGTTGGAATAGGGTACTTGCTATGACTATTGTGTTCTCTTGGCAAAGCTCTGTTAACCCTTGCTCTGCTACATGTTTTACTCCAAGGCCAAACTTGCCTGTTACTTCAGGTATATCTTGATTTCTTACTTTTGCATTCTAATCCCCTATGCTGAAATACTCTTTTTGGGTGTTCATTCTAGAAGGTCCTCATGGAGTCATTCAACTTCAGCTTCTTTGGCATTAGTGATTGACTTGGATTACTGTAATATTGAGTGGTTTGCCTTGAAAATGAACTGAATTCATTCTGTCTTTTTTGAGATTGTACCCAAATACTGCTCTTTAGACTCTTGTTGACTATGAGGCTACTCCATTTTCTAAGGAATTATTTCCCACAGCATTAAATATACTGGCAGCAGATTTTCTGGGAGTTGAACACTTTCATAAGTCCTTTTTGAAGACTGCCACTCTCCAGTAGCCCTACCATAGAGACTGTAGACTCCAGGACTGGGTCACCTCAGGCCAAAACAACTAACAGGAAGGGAGCACAGACCCACAAATAAACATATATCGGATTAAAGATTTACTAAGCATGGCCCTGCCACCAGAGCAAGACCCAGTTTTCCCCATAGTCAGTGCCTCACAACAGTCTCTTATCTTCATCCATCAGAGGGCAGACAAAAGAAACAAGAACTATGATTTCACAAGCTTCAGATCTAAATGCACAGTCATAGAAAGCTCACCAAAATGATTGGATGGGTCATGGTAAAGATTTCTGACAAAATGTGATCCACTGGAGAAGAGAATGGCAAACCACTTTAGTATTCTTTCCTTGAGAGCCTTATGCACAGTATGAAAAGGCAAAAAGGTATTACACTGGTAGATGAGCCCCTCAGGTGAGTAGGTTTCTCATATGCCACTGGGGAAGAATGGAGAAATAACTACAGAAAAGAATGAAAAAGCTGGACCAAAGTGAAAACGATGCTCAGTTGTGGATGTGTCTGGTGGTGAAAGTAAAGTTTGATGCTGTAAAGAACAATATTCCATAGGAACTTGGAATCTTAGGTCCATGAATCAAGGTAAATTGAACGTGGTCAAGCAAGAGATGGAAAGAATGAACATTGACATTTTAGAGATCAGTGAGATAAAATGAACAGGAATGGATGGATTTAATTCAGATGACCATTACATCTACTACTGTATGCAAGAATGCATTACCCTAATGGCATATGAATCTTCAATGACTTTACATTTCAGTGTCTCAAACTTTTGTTTATTTTATTATGCAGGTTTTGCTTTAATCTTATTGAGTTGTAAGATATCTTTATATATTCTGGACATTCATTTATTCAGATTCAAGTTTCTGTTTCATATATTTCTTCTACTTACAGCATTTCTCTGAACATTTATTTTAATGCAGATAATTTAATGCTGATAATAAATTCTCTTAGCTGTTAATTTTTTTTTAAAGCTCTTTTTCTTTTTGTCCTTTATTTTTGAAAGAGATTGTCCCTGGATTACAATTTCATATTGAAGACTGTTTTTAAATTTAAAAAAAAAATAAAATAAATAAATAAATTTAAAAAAAGAAAATGGTTTCTTTTCTTGTCCTATAAAAAATGCCAATCAATTTTCTTCTTGATTATTTAGTTTCTGAAACAATGTTTGCTTTGTATTTAATCATTTTGTTTTTCTGTATGTAATGTGTTCTTTTTTTCTGTGTACTTTAAGATTTTGTCTTTAATTTTATTTTCTGTTCTTTGAATATAATGAGTGTATGTACTCACCCTGTTTGGTGTTCTCTGAGATTAGCAGTGTAATCTAGGGCCATCCACTATTATTGGATCATTCTTAGTCTATTCATCATCACGATTTCAAATTTTCTTCCCTATTCTTTGTCTTTTCCTTCTAAGAGTCTAGTTAAATGTATGCTAGATTATTTCATGTTGTCTTGCAGCTTTTTTATACTCTGTTCCCTGTCAATTCCACCCCTACCCAACCTTTCACCTCTTTTTGTGTTTCAATTTGTGGAATCACTCGAATTCCCAAAGAAAGGCAATGCCAAACAATGTTCAAACTACCACGCAATTGCACTCATCTCACATGCTAGCAAAGCAATGCTCAAATTCTTTGAGCCAGGCTACAACAGTATGTGAACTGTGCACTTCAAAATGTTGAAGTTGGATTTAGAAAAGGCAGAAGAATCAGAGATCAAGTTGCCAACATCTGTTGGATCATCAAAAAACCAAGACAGTTCCAGAAAAAACAACTTCTGCTTTACTGACTATGCCAAAGCCTTTGCCTCTGTGGATCACAACCAACTGTGGAAAATTCTTAAAGAGATGGGAATATCAGACCACCTGACCTGTCTCCTGAGAAATCTGTATACAGGTAAAAGAAACAGAACTGGACATAGAACGATAGACTGGTTCCAAATCAGGAAAGGAGTAGGTCAAGGCTGTATATTGTCACCCTGCTTATTCAACATATATGAAGAGTACATCATGTGAAATATCAGACTGGATGAATCACAAGCTGGAATCAAGATTGCTGGGAGAAATATCAATAACTTCAGATACACAGATGACATCAGCCTGATGGCAGAAAGCAAAGAACTAAAGAGCCTCTTAATGAAAGTGAAAGAGGAGACTGAAAAAGGTGACTTTAAACTCAACATTCAGAAAACTAAGATCATGGCATCCGGTCCCACCACTTCATGGAAAATAGATGGGGGAATAATGGAAATAGTGAGAGACTTTAGTTTCTTTGGCTCCAAAATCACCACAGATGGTAGCTGCAGCAATGAAATTAAAAGATGCTTGCTCTTTGGAAGAAAAGCTATGACCAACCTAGGCAGCATATTATAAAGTAGAGACATTACTTTGCCAACAAAGTTCCGTCTAGTCAAAGCTATGGTTTTTCCAGTAGTCGTGTATGTATGTGAGAGTTGGACTATAAAGAAAGCTGAATGCTTAAGAATTGATGCATTTGAACTGTGGTGTTGGAGAAGACTCTTGAGAGTTTCTTGTAGAGCAAGGAGAGTCAACCTGTCAATCCTAAAAGAAATCAGTCCTGAATATTCATTCGAAGGACTGACGCTGCAGCTAAAACTCTAATACTTTGGCCACCTGATGCAAAGAACTTACTCATTGGGAAAGACCCTGGGAAAGATTGAAGGTGGGAGGAGAAGGGGATGACAGAGGATAAGATGGTTGGATCACATCACAGACGCGATGGACATGAGATTAATTAAACTCTGACAGTTGATGATGAACAGGGAAGCCTGGCTTGCTGCAGTCCATGGGATCACAAAGAGTTGAACTCAAATGAGCGACTGAACTGAATTCAACTCAAGGAAATCCTACTGAGCATGCTGCAGGTTCACTGTTTCTACACAGTCCATGTCTGTATCCCATGCACTGATGAGTTTTTTTGAGGGCATTCTTGTTTTCTGTTACCGTATTTTTCCTCTGACATTTCAAATGTACTCTTTTAAAAAAAATCATTTTTTAAATCTTAATTGAAGGATAATTACTTTACAATATTTTGATGACCTCTGCCATATATAAACATGAATCGGCCATAGGCATACGTGTGACTCCTCCATCTGAACATCCCTCTTGCCTCATTCCCCACCCTATCTTTCCAGGTTGTCACAGAGCACTGGCTTTGGGCTCCCTGAGTCATACATTAAACTCCCACTGGCTCTCTATTTTATATATGGTATGTATATGTTTCTAAGCTATTCTCTCACATCATCCCACTCTCCCCTTCTCCCACTGTGTCCAAAAGTTTGTTCTTTATGTCTAAGTCTCCTTTACTGTTCTCTAGGTAGGATCATCATTACCATCTTTCTGCAGTCCATATACATGCATTAATATATGACATTTGTCTTTCTCTTTCTGACTTACTTCATTCTGTATAATAGGCTGTAGGTTCATCTATCTCATACATGTACCCCAATGTTCATTGCAGCACTATTTACAATATCTAGGGCATGGAAGCAACTTAGATGTCCATCAGCAGATGAATAGATAAGGAAGTTGTGGTACAATACACATATATTACACAGTAATATGTGTCTCAGCCATTAAAATAAATGTATTTGAGTCAATTCAAAGGTTCTCTTTCTTATAGTTTCCATCTTTCTCCTGACATTGCCCATCTGCTATTGCATGTTCTATATCTTTTCTATACCTTTTCAGTCTCTACCACATTACTTCCAGTTATTTAAAATTTTTCTTGAAAGTTCCAACATCTGGGTGACTTCTCAATCTTTTTCTTCAACACTTTGTATTTTTAGTGAGTTGTTTATTTTTCCAGTCTGTGTATCATGTATTTTCTTGTTATTGTTAGTGTGGTTGTTGTTGTTGCTGCTATTGAAATTTGTCATTGGGTGGATGAGGTGGCCCTAGTAGTAAAGAACCCACTTGCCAATGCAGGAGATATAAGAGACATGGGTTCGATCCCTGGGTAGGGAAGATCCCTTGGGGAAGGAAATGGCCAGTCACTCCAGTGTTCTTGCCTGGAGAATACGATGTACAGGGGAAACTTGTAGACTTCTGTCCATAGGGCCACACAGAGGTGGACACAACTGAAGAGACTTAGCAGAAGCACACGCAGATGACAATAGTGACAAAATAATTTATTTTCTGATCTGGAAACAGCCATACTTCTTTTTAACTATGAGGGTAGAGTCAATCTAGTTACATGTTGAGTTGATTTTGGCTTTTGTTTTTACTATAGCTATTCTTACTGCACTACTGGCCTCAAATTCTTCCACGTTTGCCTTATATTTCTAGTGAGGACTTGATTGCTGGAAATTTTGCTTTGTCTTATTGTTTCATCTTCACTGCTTCATGAACTCTTTCTAGATGTTAGCTACTTCCAGGACTAAAAGCAGCATGTCAGCTTCTTGGCACTTACTAGCTAAGTGTTGCAAAATTGGGATCTGCTCTGATGTCCTGATTCAGTCTCTGTCTTAAGCAGATGCTGTGTCCATGTGTCTTCATGGTGGGACTTCTGAAATATTAGTCCATTCTCCAGATGTAGAAAATTGCTGATGGTCTGGACTCAGAATGATTTCCCACTCCTTTCTCAGGCATTTTTCCTATTCTCCTCTTCAGATACAAGGAGTCTTCACATGTGTCTTGGTGTCAGTAGTGTTTGCTTCCTTCCCGCAGAAGATGAAGGCTTTGTTCAAAAGCATCAATTCTTCAGTGCTCAGTCTTCTTTATGGTCCAACTCTCACACCCATATATGACTACTGGAAAAACCATAGCTTTGACTATAGGGACTTTCGTTGGCAAAGTATTGTTTCTGCTTTTTAATATGCTGTCTAGGTTTGTCATAACTTTTCTTCCAAAGAGCAAGTGTCTTTTAATTTCATGACTACCATCACCGTCTGCAGTGATTTTGGAGTCCAAGAAAATAAAGTTTGTTACTGTATTCATCATTTTCCCATCTATTTGCCGTAAAGTGGTGGGGCTGGATGCCATAATCTAAGTTTTTTTAATGTTGAGCTTTAAGTCAGATTTTTCACTCTCCTTTTTCACTTTCATTAAGAGGCTCTTTAGTTTCTATTCACTTTCTGCCATAAAGGTAAACATTCCTTTCTCCAGGGGATCTTCTCAACCCAGGGATCAAACCTAGGTCTCCAGTACGGCAGGTAAATTCTTTACTGTTTGAGCCATCAGGGAAGCCCATTCATTTATAGTTTTATTTTATTGAAATTTTTAATTGGAGGATAATTATATATGTATATATACACATATACATATGTATACACACACACATAAACATATATATATATAAACATATATA
The DNA here is from genome assembly GCA_006410515.1 of Procapra przewalskii. NCBI lineage: Eukaryota > Metazoa > Chordata > Mammalia > Artiodactyla > Bovidae > Procapra > Procapra przewalskii. The sequence goes on along the minus strand of SJYF01001460.1, from coordinate 114,465 downwards.
TATATATATAAACACCTCCATTCCATACATACCACTGTAGGGAACAAAGTACAAGGGAGACTGGGAAGTTGCTTACAAACAAGGCTCCCGGTCAGGGCCAAACATTCTTGCAAACGAGATGTTCAGCCAAGAGTTCTTTCTTTGGCCCCAAGAAAAAGTAAACTTTGCTTGCATACAAAAATGTTTACCTGCTTCCTCAAAACAAAACAAAACAAAAAAAACAGTCCTTGGACAAACGGACTCCAAGTTGATAAAAAAAAAAAGTCCTTAAAAAAGTCTTTGCTACAGTAAACAAGTTAAAAAAAAAGGTTATCTCACCCCGTGCCTGCGCACTGTATAGTCACTAAATCATAGTGTTTGACAACTTGCCCCGCTGGTTGTTGTGCAAAATATATAAAATAAAACAGCTGCAAAAAGAGCCCCCCCCCAAAAAAAAAAGATTCCAACCACTCGGCCGTGTTGGTGTTTTATTCCGTCTCCAGCATACCACTATATATATATATATATATATACACCACCTCCCTCTTGAGACTCCTACACCTCTATCATCACAGAGCGCTAGGCTTGGGTCCCAAGCGGATTCCCACTAGATGTTTTAAACATATCAATGCTACTCCTCTCATTTCATCTCACCCTCTCCTCTCCCCACAATGTCCAGAGTCTATTCTCCACATCTACAGATCTATTCCTGCCCTGCAATTTGGTTCATCAGCACCATTTTTCTAGATTCTTATATATGCATTAATACACAATATTTGTTTTTCTAATTTATTTCACTCTGTATGAAAGTCTCTAGGTTTATCTATTTCAGTTCATCTGACTCATAACAATTTCTTTTTATGGCTGAGTAATATTCAATTGAATATATATACCACATCTTCTTTATCCGTCCATCTGTTGATGAACATGTAGGTTGCTTCCATGTCCTGGCATATTTTTAATGGTGCTACTATGGACAAAATCACTGCAGATGATGACAGCAGCCATGAAATTAAGACGCTTACTCCTTGGAAGAAAAGTTATGACCAACCTAGATAGCATATTGAAAAGCAGAGACATTATGTTGCCAACAAAGGTCCGTCTAGTCAAGGCTATGGTTTTTCCTGTGGTCATGTATGGATGTGAGATTTGGACTGTGAAGAAAGCTGAGTGCTGAAGAATTGATGCTTTTGAACTGCGGGGTTGGAGAAGACTCTTGAGAGTCCCTTGGACTGCAAGGAGATCCAACCAGTCCATTCTGAAGGAGATCAGCCCTGGGATTTCTTTGGAAGAAATTATGCTAAAGCTGAAACTCCAGTACTTCGGCCACCTCATGCAAAGAGTTGACTCATTGGAAAAGACCCTGATGTGGGAGGGATTGGGGGCAGGAGGAGAAGGGGACAACAGAGAATGAGATGGCTGGATGGCATCACTGGCTCAATGCACGTGAGTCTGAGTGAACTCCAGGAGTTGGTGATGGACAGGGAGGCCTGGCGTGGTGTGATTCATGGGATCACAAAGAGTCAGACACGACTGAGTGACTGACCTGAACGGAACTGAACTGATGGACGTTTGTGTACATGTGCCCTTTTGACTTACGATTTTCACAGGGTATATGCCCAGGAATGGAATCACTGGGTCGTGTGTTAATTTTGGGTTTCCCTGGTAGCTCAGTGGAAAAGAATTTGCTGCAATGCAGGGAACGCTGATTCAGTCCTTAGGTTGGGAAGATCCCCTGGAAGAGAGCATGACAACCCGCTCCAGTATTCTTGCCTGGAGAATCCCATGGAAAGAGGAGCCTGGTAGGCTACAGTCCATAGGGTCTCAAAGTGTCAGACACAACTGAAGCAACTGAGTACAGCACAGCACATGAGCTTTAGTCCTAGTTTCCTAAGTACTCTTTACACCATTCTACATAGCGGCTGCATCAATTTACATTCTCATCAACGTGCAAAAAGGGATTGCCTTTTCTCCACAACCTCTTCAGCATTTATTATTTGTAGATTTTTTGATGATGGTTATGCTGACCAGTGTGAGGTGACACCACATTGTAGTTTTGAATCTCATCTCTCTAATATTAAGCAATGTTGAACATCTTTTCATGTGTTTATTGACCATGTATGTCTCCTTCAGAGAAATGTCTGTTTAGATCTTCTGCCCACTTTTTCACTGGGTTGTTTGTGTTTCTGATATTAAGCTGCATGAGCCACTCCATATTTGGAGATTAATCCTTTGTCATTTGCTTCATTTGACACTATTTTTTTTTTCAATTCAAGAGTTGATTTTTCGTTCATAGTTTCTTTTGCTGTGCAAAAGTTTTTAAGTTTATTTAGGCCCAATTTTTATGTCTTTGCTTTTATTTCCATTATTCTAGGAGGTGGATCAAAGATCTTACTGCAATTAATGTCAAAGACTGCTCTGGCTATGTTTTTCTCTAAGACATTTATACCATATGGCCTTACATTTAAGACTTTAATCCATCTTGAGTTTATTTTTCTATACACTGTTAGGAACTGGTCTAATTTCATTTTTTTACAAGTAGGTGCTCTACTTTCCAAGCGTCACTTATTGAAGAGGATGCCTTTTTTCCATTGTATAGTCTTGCCTCTTTTGTCAAAGATAAGGTTCACATAGATGTGTGGGTGTACCTGGGGGCTTTCTATCTTTATCCATTGGTCTATATTTCCATTTTTGTGCCAGTACGATACTTTCTTGATGACCATAGCTTTGTAGTATACTCTGAAGTCAGGAAAGTTGATTCCTCCACCTCCAGTTTTCTCTCAAGGTTTGTTTTGGCTATTTGGGGCTTTCTGTGTTTCCATACAAATTGTGAAATTATTTCTTCTAGTTCTGTGAAAAACACCATCACTAATTTGATAGGGATTGCACTGAATACTGCTTTGGGCTTTATAGTCATTTTCACAATATTGATTTTTCTAATCCAAGGATATGATATATTTCTACATCTGTCTGTGTCACCTTTGAATTCTTTCATCAATGTCTTATAGCTTTCTGCATGTAGGTCTTTTGTCTCTTTAGGTATGTTTATTTCTAGATATTTGTTCTTTTTGTTGCAATGGTCAATGGAATTGTTTGCTTAATTTCTCTTTCTGATTTTTCATTGTTAGTGTATAAGAATGCAAGTGATTTCTGTGTAACAGTTGTGTACTCTATGGCTTTATTAAATTCATTGATTTACTAAATTCATTTTGGTGGCCACCAAATTCTGGTAGCATCTTTAGGGTTTTCTGTGTATAGAATCAGATCATCTAAAAAGAGTGAGTTTTAATTATTCTTTTCCAATCTGATTAATTTTATTTCCTTTTCTTCTCTGATTGCTGTGGATAAGACTTTCAAAACCATATTGAATAATTGGGGTGAAAGTGGGCACCCTTGTCTTATTCCTGACATTAGAGGAAATACTTTAAACTTTTCCCCATTGAGAATAATGTTCGCCCTGGGTTGTCATATATGACGTGTATTATGTTAAGGTAGATTATTTCTACATTATTTTCTTGCATTTTTTTAAAAATCATAAATGAATGCTGAATTTTGACAAAAGCTTTCTCTGCATCTTTTGAGATGATCATATGGTTTTTATTTTTCAGTTTGCTGATATTGTGTATCACAGTGACTGGTTTTATAGCTATTGCCTTGCTCCTTCATCTCTTGTTTCACTTTAATTGAATTAATAGAAAATTAATGTGTTTGATATTTCCTTTCTGCAGGCTACATGGTTCCTTTCTTGTGATGTTCATTGTGTAGTCTTCCTGGTCATGGGTACTGGTACCTGTTCTGTTGGGTGGAGCTCAATCTTGTCCCTCAAATGGGAAGTGTACTTGGTGGTACATTTTGGGCTGTTTATGAGCTTAGTATGGCATTAAGCAGGCGTCTACTAATTGGTGGAGTTTTGTCCCTGTTTTTCTAGTTGTTTGATGTGAGATGGACAATGCTGAGGCTCACTGGTCATTCAATGAAACAAAGTTTTATTGTTGAGATGAAGGCCTTTGGGAGAGCACTCACTGACTAATATTTCTTGGAGTCAGGATTTCTCTCCTGGTCCAATATATTGGGCTTGTGTCTCTATCTTAGAGATCTATCCCAACCTTTGGCTGGAGTACCAAGACTCCACAAGTAATATGGCACAGTAGTGAAGAAAAAAAAAGAAAAGAAAAGAAAAGAAATCAAATAAGCAAATGAACAGACACAACCTAAGACAAACTGTAAAAGCTAAGAGCTTCTCAGATGGCGCAAGAGATGAAGGTTCAATTCCAGGGTTGAGAAAATCTACTGGAGGAGGAAATGCCAACCTACTCCATTATGCTTGACTGGGAAATCCCATGGACAGAAAAGTCTGGTGGAGTTGGAATGGCTCAGACACAACTGAGCAAATGAGCACAATCTAAGCAGACAAAAAAAAAAAAAANNAAAAAAAAAAAAAAAAAAAAGAAAGAAAACAAACAAAACACACACACACACAAAGAAACTTACACATTAACAAAAAGAAAACAAATACAGTATTGTAATGTATGGAAATAATAATAATAATAAATAAATAAAAATAAAATTTAAAAAAAGAGGAGAAAAAGAGGAAACAAAAAAGAAGACAGTGATCAAACCAATAAAAAAAAAAAAA
>SJYF01001460.1:86108-97265 GCA_006410515.1 Procapra przewalskii | reverse complement strand
TAGATTTCTCATCTAAAATTATTTTAATAAATAAAAAAGAAAATGAGGGTTCATCTTTAAGATAATGGGAAGGAGATCTTTTTCAACCCAGAAGTGTATGTTCACCAAAATCATCTTCAAAATGAAATTGCAATATTTTTTTTCAAGCAAACAAAAACTGTTGGAACATATTATGGTAAGACCTTACTAAAAAGAATGTTAGAATAATTTCTTCAGATAGAAGAAATATGTTCTCAAAACTCAATTTTAATCCTGTGCTAATTCTTGTTCAACTCTTTGTGACCCTATTGGCTATAGCCCGCCAGGCCCCTCTGTCTATGGGATTCTTCAGGCAAGAGTACTGGGGTGGGTTGCCCAGTTCTCCTCGAGGGCATCTTCCTCACCCAAGGATCAAACATGTTTCTCTTGTGTCTCCTGCATTGGCAGCGAGTTATAGGAAATAACCACAGGGTATGATAAAAATGAATGATTGTCAGTTTTTCATTTTGTCAACTTAAGAAAAGGCACACTGTGAGAGTAGCATATTAAGTTTAATTTGGGACAAAATGAGCTCTGTGGGCTCTGAGAAACTGCTCCAAAGAGGCAGGGGCAAAGGATATATATATATATATATATATATGAATTCATATGTAACATATATATGAATTTAGTGAAGGGGGAATGCATGCAATCAAGAACATATTTTTAAAAAAGTTTCTACTAGTGAAGCTTTTATTAGTTTCAAGGAATAGTCATTACCATCAAGGATTTCAGTGCTTTTTTAGATGTGGAGAGATACAACAATTGGGCCTATAAAATCAGCTCCTGAGAATATCAAACACTCTGAAAACCTGTACGGGAACACAGATTGCCTCATTTCTGTTCTCAACCTGAACTCCTTTCAGGGAATGTTGAAAACCAACAGCTACAGGAACACATTGTATCTACAGGATTCAACACTTGTAGAGGAGATGACAACTGCCAATCACAAATGCAAACTTGTAGTTGATCTTATTAAGCTCTTTACAAGATAAAGATATGTTTTTTCCAGTAGTCATGTATGGATGTGAGAGTTGGACTATATAGAAAGCTGAGACGTGAAGAATTGAGCTTTTGAACTTTGGTGTGGCAGAAGACTCTTGAGGATCTCTTCAACTGCAAGGAAATCTAACCAGTCAAACCTAAAGGAAATAAATCCTGAATATTCATTGGTAGGACTGATGCTAAATCTGAAACTCCGATACTTTGGCCATCTGATGCAAAGAAGTGATTCATTTGAAAAACCCTGATGCTGGGAAAGATTGAAGGTAGGAGGAGAAGGGGATGATAGAGGATGTTATGGTTGGATGGCCTCACCTACTCAATGGACATGAGTTTGAGTAATCTCCTGGAGTTGGTGATGGTCAGAGAGGACTGGCATGCTGCAGTCTTTGGGGTAGCAAAGAATCAGACACGACTGAGTGACTGAACTGAACTGACTGACAAGATAATTGAGTATCTAAATCGAAATAATTTATTGCAGAGACTACAATGTTGTTGAATTTGAGGTTCTTTCTTTGTGTCAAAATAATTCAGATAATTAATTAATTAACTAGAAAAGAATTAAGCAAAAATAAGCTCTCAAAAGGAAAACAGGCAGATAGGTGAGGATCTGCTGCCTTGGGCCTTTTTGGCAGTCTGATTATGTTCAGTCCAGTCGCTCAGTCACGTATGACTCTGCAACCGCATGAATCACAGCACGCCAGGCCTCTCTGTCCATCACTAACTCCCAGAGTTCACTCAGATTCACCTCCATCGAGTCAGTGATGCCATCCAGCCATCGCATCCTCTGTCGTCCCCTTCTCCTCCTGCCCCCATTCCCTCCGAGCATTAGAGTCTTTTCCAATGAGTCAACTCTTCACATAAGGTGGCCAAAGTACTGGAGTTTCTGCTTTAGCATCATTCCTTCCAAAGAAATCCCAGGGCTGATCTCCTTCAGAATGGATTGGTTGGACCCCCTTGAAGTCCAAGGGACTCTCAAGAGTCTTCTCCAACACCACAGTTCAAAAGCATCAATTCTTCGGCACTCAGCCTTCCTCACAGTTCAGCTATCACATCCATACATGATCACTGGAAAAACCACAGCCTTGACTAGACGGACCTTAGTCAGCAAAGTAATGTCTCTGCTTTTGAATATGCTGTCTAGGTTGGTCATAAATTCTCTTTCAAGGAGTAGGCGTCTTTTAATTTCATGGCTGCAGTCACCATCTGCAGTGATTTGGAGCCCCCAAAATAAAGTCTGACACTATTTCCACTGTTTCCCCATCTATTTCCCATGAAATAATGGGACCAGATGCCATGATCTTCGCTTTCTGACTGTTGAGGTTTAAGCCAAATTTTAACTGTCCTCTTTCACTTTCATCAAGAGGCTTTTTAGTTCCTCTTCACTTTCTGCCATAAGGGTGGTGTCATCTGCATATCTGAGGTTATTGATATTTCTTCTGGCAATCTTGATTCCAGTTTGTGTTTCTTCTAGTCCAGCATTTGGCATGATATACTCTGCATAGAAGTTAAATAAGCGATGTTACAATATACAGCCTTGACGTTTTCCTTTTCCTATTTGGAACCAGTCTGTTGTTCCATGTCCAGTTCTAACTGTTGCTTCCTGACCTGCACACAGATTTCTCAAGAGGCAGATCAGGTGGTAGTCCCATCTCTTTCAGAATTTTCCACAGCTTATTTTGATCCACACAGTCAAAGGCTTTGGCATAGTCAATAAAGCAGAAATAGATGTTTTTCTGGAACTCTCTTGCTTTTTCCATGATCCAGCAGATGTTGGCAATTTGATCCTTGGTTCCTCTGCCTTTTCTAAAACCAGCTTGAACATCTGGAAGTTCACTGTTCACATATTGCTGAATCCTAGCTTGGAGAATTTTGAGCATTTCTTTACTAGCATGTGAGATGAGGGCAATTGTGTGGTAGTTTGAGCATTCTTTGGCATTGCCTTTCTTTGGAATTGGAATGAAAACTGACCTTTTCCAATCCTGTGGCCACTGTTGAGTATTCCAAATTTGCTGGTATATTGAGTGCAGCACTTTCACAGCATCATCTTTCAGGATTTGAAATAGCTCAACTGGAATGCCATTACCTCCACTGGCTTTATTCGTAGTGATATTTTCTAAGTCCCATTTGACTTCACATTCTAGGATGTCTGGCTCTAGATGAGTGATCACACCATCATGATTATCCGGGTCGTGAAGATCTTTTTTGTATAGTTCTTCTGTGTATTCTTGCCACCTTTTTAAAAATATCTTCTGCCTCTCTTAGGTCCATACAATTTCTCTCCTTTATCGAGTCCATCTTTGCATGAAATATTCCCTAGGTATCTCTAATTTTCTTGAAGAGATCTCTAGTCTTTCCCATTCTGTTCTTTTCCTCTATTTATTTGCATTGATCGCTGAAGAAGGCTTGCTTATCTCTTCTTGCTATTCTTTGGAATTCTGCATTCAGATGCTTATATCATTCCTTTTCTCTTTTGCTTTTCGCCTCTCTTCTTTCACAGCTATTTGTAAGGCCTCCCCAGACAGCCATTTTGCTTTTTACATTTCTTTTCCATGGGGATGGTCTTGATCCCTCTCTCTGTACAATGTCACGAACCTCATTCCATAGTTCATCAGGCACTCTATCTATCAGATGTAGGCCCTTAAAGCTATTTCTCACTTCCACTGTGTAATCATAAGAGATTGATTTAGGTCATACCTGAATGGTCTAGCAGTTTTCCCTACTTTCTTCAATTTAAGTCTGAATTTGGTAATAAGGAGTTCATGACTTGAGCCACAGTCAGCCTCTGGTCTTGTTTTCGTTGACTGTACAGAGCTTCTCTATCTTTGGCTGCAAAGAATATAATAAATCTGATTTTGGTGTTGACCATCTGCTGATGTCCTTGTGTAGAGCCTTCTCTTGTGTTGTTGGAAGAGGGTGTTTGCCATGATCTGTGCATTTTCTTGGTAAAACTCTATTAGTCTTTGCCCTGCTTCATTCCGTATTGCAAGGCCAAATTTGCCTGTATTCCAGGTGTTTTTTGACCTCCTACTTTAGCATTCCAGTCCCCTATAATGAAAAAGACATCTTTTTTAGGTGTTAGTTCTAAAAGGTCTTGTAGGTCTTCATAGAACTGTTCAGCTTCTTTAGCATTACTGGTTGCGGCATAGACTTGGATTACCGTGATATTGAATGGTTTCTCTTGGAGATGAACAGAGATCATTCTGTCATTTCTGAGATTGCATCCAAGTACTGCCTTTCGGACTCTTTTGTTGACCATGATGGCTACTCCATTTCTTCTGGAGGGATTCCTGCCCACAGTAGTAGATATAATGGTCATCTGAGTTAAATTCACCCATTCCAGTCCATTTTAATTCGTTGATTCCTAGAATGTCGACACTCACCCTTGTCATCTCTTGTTTGACCACTTCCAATTTGCCTTGATTCATGGACCTGACATTTCAGGTTCCTATGCAATATTGCTTTTTATAGCATCGGGCCTTGCTTCTATCACCACTCACTCACACAGCTGGGTATTGTTTTTGCTTTGGTTCCGTTTCTTCATTCTTTCTGGAATTATTTCTCTACTGATCTCCAGTAGCATTTTGGGCACCTACTGACCTGGGGAGAGTTCCTCCTTCAGTATTCTATCATTTTGTCTTTTCATAGTCTTCATGGGGTTCTCAAGGCAAGAATACTGAAGTGGTTTGCCATTCCCTTCTCCAGTGGACCACATTCTGTCAGACCTGTCCACCATGACCCGCCCATTTTAGGTTGCCCCACAGGCATGGCTTAGTTTCATTATGTTAGACAAGGCTGTGGTCCTAGTGTGATTAGATTGACTAGTTTTCTGTAAGTATGGTTTCAGTGTGTCTGCCCTCTGATGCCCTTTTGCAACACCTACCGTCTTACTTGGGTTTCTCTTACCTTGGGCTTGGGGTATCTCTTCATGGCTGCCCCAGCAAAGCACAGCCACTTCTTCTTACCTTCGATGAGGGTATCTCCTCACCACCACCCTTCCTGACCTTCAAGGTGGGATGGCTCCTCTAGGCCCTCCTGTACCTGCGCAGCCACTCCTCCTTGGCTGTCAAGTTGCTCCTCCCGGCCACCGCCCCTGGCCTCAGGTGCCGCTCCTGACCTTGGACGCAGGGTGGCTCCTCGTGTCTGCTGTCCCTGGCCTCAGATATGGGGTGGCTCCTCTTGGTAGTGCTTAGTGCGCTGGCTGCAGCCGCCTGTGCTTAGTGTGACGGCCGCAGCTGCCTGTGCTTACTGCAGCTGGGATGTACAAATGAAGAGGCAAAATATTCACTGGGAAAGGAAGAGTTTGGGGATTTACTCACCGACTTTTATCCCAGCTCCATTTTCCCAAGGGAAAAAAGGTTTTCTGTACCCATTTAACTTAGATCAGAAGTGTCATGGCACTGGCACTTGATGAGTACTTCTTATCTGTATGGTTAATTTTATTGTAATGAGAGCACAGAGAACAAAAGGTTACAGTCAGAGGCAGAAGACTCCTGCCTTTCTCCACCTTTCTTTGTCTACTACTAGAATTCTTACCCTCAAAGTTTCAGATCTTCTGTCAATCTAAACACTTCTGCTTTCCTTTATCTGCCTACAAAAGAAAACAAAAGTGTTAGTCACTCATTCCTGACCCACTCATTGTAACCCCAGACTAAGCCCACCAGGCTCCTCTGTCCATGGGATTCTCCAGGCAAGATTACTTGAGTGGGTTGTCATTTCCTTCTCCAGGAGATCTTCCCATCCCAGGTATTGGACCTGAGTATCTTGTGTTGTGCACAGATTTTTTTTTTTTTTTTTTTTTTTTACCATCTGAGCCACCAGGGAAGCCCCATCTGCCTATGGAGTCCCACTGTTTACAAGATGCAGGATTTCCTGCCACCTGGTCCCTGCCCCTATTTATCTGCTCATACCTGGTTTCCTGCTTGCTATAAGAATAACATGTGTAAACATAAAATATTTGACAACAGAAGCAAAAAGAATGGAAGAAAGGAAACATAAATGCCATCTTCAAAGTCTCTTACACTGCATATAAGCTGGTTACAATCTTCTTGAATAGAGGTTGAGGGGAACAAAATTTAAACCCCAAAATGTCTTTGGCATATAGATGATTTTGAGCTGAAAAAATTCATGGCCCAAAAGACTCAAGAAAAAACTTTGACCTTCCCTCAACTGCCTACAGAATGTACACAGAAGGCCTGTACAGTAAGGGAGCTAACTGTACATGTAATAAGAGTATGAACTAGGTGTGTACACAAGGAGGAACCTAGCACAGCCTTTTTGTTAAAATCACTCTTTGTGTCCCATTACCTCTTTCTAGCCCAGCAAACATTTGTTTACCAAGTCTTTGCTTTTCCATTTCTGCAAGAATTCCTGTCTTCCCCTGTGAGGTCTTAAACTACTATGGCCACTAAGTTTTTATTTCTCTTTGGCTCAAAATAGTACTTAGGTGAGAGTTTCAGCCATTTTGACAAGTTACTCAGGTTTCCTTGTCTCTCTCATGTACATATGTTACTAAACTTTTGTTTAATTTTCCTTGTAAATCTGATTCATGTCAACTTAATTATTAGATGAGCTGGAGAACATAGAAAGGTGCAGGAACATTTCTTCCTCCCCCACTGAGATTACAGTAAATTATATATATAGTTGGTGAACCCTAGATCAACCACTAAAAATTACAAGCAAGTATTACCAATAAACTGTTAACCTAAAAAAAAAAGTACAACATGGTAGTTGTGAGTTAAACTTTATTTGGGGCAAAATGAGAACTGTAGCCCATAAAACAGAACATCAGATTGCTCTGAGAAACTGCTCCAAAGAGACAGGGGTAAAGTTCAGTATATGTGTGATTTTTGGTGAATGGAGAATACATGCAATCAAACACATAGTTCTTCCAATAGGTTTCTACTAGTCTTGTGAAGCCTTTGCTATTCACAAGGAACAGTGACACTATGAAGTATTTTAGTGCTTTTCTAGGTAGGAGGGGTACAAGAATTGGGCTCATGAAATCAGCTTTTGGTAATATCTAACTGTCTGAAGACCTGTCCTGCCAGTTTTCTGGAAGCACAGACTACCTCATTTCTGTTCTCCACCCTGAACTCCTTCGGGGGTGTCGAAGGTCAACAGCAGCAGCACATGATTTAATCCTTTCAGAGTTAAATGGCAAGCACCCATGGCAAGTGCCAATGTATGGGTTACAAACCAACACTTTAAAAAAAATAATTAAAAATAAGTCAAAAAGAAAGAAAAAGAGAAAAAATAGAAAGACATATAAAAGGAAAATATTGACACTATTTAGATAGTTTCATTAAATAATGAATACTCTAAACAAATTGAATAAAAAGCAAGGATTGTCAAATTTATTAATAATAAGCTAATTCAACCATTTACTGTCTATATGAATTCCACTTTATATGTATACAAGCATTGATATATTAAAGGTAAGCAATGGGAATTATGGAATATACTATAGACTCCCATTCAACATCTAATAATATTTTAGCTTCAGAACCCACATCTTTTGCCTGTCTTAAATTGGCAGGTGGATTCTTTGCCACTAAGCACTCAGAGGGCACTAGAGGTTACTTTGGCAGGAGACCCAAAAGATGTGGGTCTGTTCCCTGAGTTAGGAGGATCCCCTGGAGTAGGAAATGGCACCCTACTCCTGTATTCCTGCCTAGAAAATCAATGGGCAAAGGAGCTTAACAGGCTACAGTCCATGGGGTCACAAAGAATTGGACATGACTGAGCGAATCTAATTTTATGTGGTGTGTGTGCTTAGTTGCTCAGTCATATCCAACTCTTTGTGATCCCAAAGACTGTAAACCACCAGGCTGCTCTGTCTATGGGGATTTTCCAGGCAAGAATACTGGAGTGGGTTGCCATCTCCTCCTCCGAGGGGATCTTTCCAACCAAGGGGTCAAACCCAGATCTCCCACAATGCAGGCAAATTCTTTACCATCTGAACCACCAGGGAAGCCCTTCATGTGGTGAAGACTATAAATATTTATCTTTTCAATTTCTACAATAAATTACAAATTCCTATGTTTATTCTTTTATTTATTCTTTTGCAAAACAAACCAAAAGAGCTCTCTGCTTGCAGAAATCAGTATAGAAAACCATAAAGATGAAGTGCTGAACTGGAATAAAGCACATAAAGAAAAAAGACATTAGTTATGAGACTTACAGGCCCTTTTCTTGCTCTTTTCTCTAACAGGCAGCCTGATAGATATAACCACACACACCCTTACAGAGAATATGTTCCAGGGGTAAAATATTTTTTATCAAGCAAAAGCTCCAATTACTCTGTAACTAAGACACACTAATCAATATATTTATTAATTAAGAAGTACTCCCTGTATTTATGCATTTATGTATTTATGCAACAGAACTTTCCTGTGGTTCAGACAGTAAAGAATCCGCCTGTAAAGCAGGAGACCTGGGTTTGATCACTGGATTTGAAAGATCCCCTGGAGGCGGGCACGGCAACTCATTCCAGTATTTTTGCCATGGGTGTATCCCCATGGACAGAGGAGCCTGATGGGCTACTGTAGTCCTTGGGGTCACAAATGGACTGAGTGATTGAGAGACTAAGCACAGAAGAAATAGGAATAGTACTAAAAAATTTAGTGCTTCTCTCTCACATAAAAGTGGGGATCATCGAAGTTTGGAAAACACTTCAATACCAAAAAAAAAAAAAAAGAAAAAAGAAAAAGAAAAATCAAAACAAACAGTAAGATAAAGTAAACTTTGAATTATAAATTCAATGCACAGAGCTGAAGATAATTCCAAAGATCCTATTGTGAATATCTAGAAAAATATTACTTTCTTTAAAAATACAAACATACTATGAAATGAAAGCAATTGAGGGCAATGTAGCAATTTTGAAATATTAAAAATTAAATGTTCAACAGAAGAGCTTGAAGACAATCTCCAGGAAGTCTCCTTAAATGCAGTTCCCTAAAGAAAAGTAAAAATAAGTAAATAAATAAGGGAAAAATAAAAAGAAGCTCAGTATTAAAACAGAAAAGGCAAATAAAAAATGGTGGATAAGAAAATATTAAAAAATAAGCCATATCAGAACTTTTTTCAGAACTAAAAACGCCCCATAGGCTGCAATTAAAAGCTCATAGGCTGCAACAAAGATTGAAGATCCCATGTGCCACAGCAAAGACCCAGCAAGCCAAATATAATAAATAAATACCTGAATTAAGAAAAATATACAGAGTAGTAATGAAAATCCACATCAAAAGACATCATCATGAAATTTAACAAAAACAATAGAAAAAAAAAAGCAATAGAAGAAAATAAAAAAGCTCCCAGCAAAAAGAAAGTTTGGAATATGAAAAGAAATGAGAATACAAATGGCATCCTCATTGTCGACAGAAACTTAGGGTGTATAATTGGGAGATAACATCTTCAAAATTCTAGAGGAAAATGAGTTACAGTCTAGAAATCTACAGCTTGCTAGTTCAGATCAGTTCAGTTCAGTCGCTCAGTCGTGTCCAACTCTTTGCGACCCCATGAATCTCAGCACACTAGGCCTCCCTGTTCATCACCATCGCTCGGAGTTCACTCAGACTCACATCCATCGAGTCCGTGATGCCATCCAGCCATCTCATCCTCGGTCATCCCCTTCTCCTCCTGCACCCAATCCCTCCCAGCATCAGAGTCTTTTCCAATGAGTCAACTCTTCACATGAGGTGGCCAAAGTACTGAAGTTTTAGCTTTAGCATCATTTCTTCCAAAGAAATTTCAGGGTTGATCTCCTTCAGAATGGACTTGTTGGATCTCCTTGCATTCCAAGGGACTCTCAAGAGTCTTCTCCAACACCACAGTTCAAAAGCATCAGTTCTTCAGTGCTCAGCCTTCTTCACAGTCCAACTCTCATATCCGTACATGACCACAGGAAAAACCATAGCCTTGACTAGACGGACCTTAGTCAGCAAGGTAATGTCTCTGCTTTTGGATATGCTATCTAGGTTGGTCATAATTTTTCTTCCAAGGACTAAGCGTCTTTTAATTTCATGGCTGCAGTCACCATCTGCAGTGATTTTGAAGCCCCCCAAAATAAAGTCTGACACTGTTTCCCCATCTATTTCCCATGAAGTGATGGGACCAGATGCCATGATCTTCGTTTTCTGAATGTTGAGCTTTAAGCCAACTTTTTCACTCTCCTCTTTCTCTTTCATCAAGAGGCCCTTTAGCTCCTCTTCACTTTCTGCCATAAGGGTGGTATCATCTGTGTATCTGAGGTTATTGATATTTCTCCCAGCAATCTTGATCCCAGCTTGTGTTTCTGCCAGTCCAGCGTTTCTCATGATGTACTCTGCAAATAAGTTAAATAAACAGGGTGACAATATACAGCCTGCTAGAGCATCATTCAAATATGAATGCAGATTTAATGACTTTTTCATATTCAAGGATGCAGAAAAATATTCCTTTTACCTACCATTCAAAAAGGAAAGCGTACAGAAATAAAAAACAAACAAAAATAAATAGTTTAAAAGAAAAAGAAACAGTTTTTTTATATTACTCAGTTCAACTGAAATTCAACTGAATTTATGATATGAAAGATGCTCATAAAGTAAAATAATAAACGTTAACTATTTAAACTAAAATATAATACAAATATATTTAGAGTATTGGGAAGTAAGGTAGAGAACAAAGGATTTTAAAGGTATAGTTAGCAGAATTTTCTATAATTATTGTAAAAGAAAATCAGAAGAATCTAGCTAAACTTTACAAATAAGAAATATTGGTACCCAAATTATTCAGAGGGCTTCCCTCATAGCTCAGCTGATAAAGAATATGCCTGCAATGTGGGAGACTTGGGTTCGATCCCTGGGTTGGGAAGATCCCCTGGAGAAGGGAAAGGCTACCCACTCCAGTATTCTGGCCTGGGGAATTCCATGGACTATGTAGTCTAAAATTATTTAGAAACTATTGGTAGTGTCTGGTTTGAAAATATTTGCACAATTCTGATAAAAATAAAAAAATTAAAGAGTGACAGTGTACTTGTAGTGATGTTTTCAGCTATCAGAATTTGCAAAATATTTACCCGTCAGTAAGCTGTTTTGAACACTGATAAAGATCTTTCCTACTGATCTATAGACAAAACTGGGTTGATAAAACCTTGGC
>SJYF01001460.1:56940-68152 GCA_006410515.1 Procapra przewalskii | reverse complement strand
TCTCCCTCTCTCCCAGAGTCCAAAAGTCCGTTCTATACCTCTGTGTCTCTTCTGTTATCTCACATAGTGGGTCATCATTACTATCTTTCTAAATTCCATATATATGTGTCAGTATACTCTATTGGTGTTTTTCTTTCTGGCTTACTTCACTCTGTATAATCGGCTCCAGTTTCATCCGTCTCATTAGAACTGAGTCAAATTTATTCTTTTTAAGGGCTGAGTAATACTTCATTGTGTATATGTACCACAACTTTCTTATCCATTCATCTGCTGATGGACATCTAGGTTGTTCATGTTGATGTATGGCAAAATCAATACAATATTGTAAAGTAATTAGCTTCCAATTGAAATAAATCAGTTTATATATTTTTTAAAAAGTGCCAAAAATAATTTTTGGCTTTACTATGTGTCTCTCACTGGATTCAGCTCTAGGGTTACAAAATTTAATAGCAAATGTTTTCTGTCTTTGAGTGTGTTGAAATCCAGTGAAGGGTTGAAAGCTGTAAACTAATAATTATCTCAGCACAAGTATTAGTAGAATATTATGTTTATAATGATAAAGGAACATTGCAGATATTGATATCTAGTTGATTCTAAAGGGTGACGGAGAGGTGAGGGAAGACTCTACAGAATATATTTTTTCTGAAATTAGTGACACTAGGAATTTTAAAAGATGAGAGGAGAAAAAGAGAAAATATAGTGCTAAGGATGACAAGTAAACTCACAGAGGTATGAAGAAACAAGCTGCTTTCCAGGGTAGAGAAGTACAAATGAAAGGAAGCAAACAGGAAGTTAGTAGGATATAAAACTAGAAATCCATTCTCACAATTGTATTAATTAGACAATAGTAACTTTTTCAGAGAGTATGTGTCAACTGGTAGTTTATAGCATTTGATTAAACTTTTTCTTTTTAAATATATTTTATTGAATACAGTTGATTTACAACATTGTGTTAGTTTCAGGTACATAATAAAGTGATTCAGCTTCACACACACACACACACACACAGACAAGTATATATATATATATACACACACATATATATATACCTGAGTAACACACACACACACACACACACACACATATAATTCAGTTCAGTTCAGTCACTCAGTAGTGTCTGATGCTTTGCGACCCCATGAATCGCAGCATGCCAGGCCTTCCTGTCCATCACCAACTCGCAGAGTTCACTCAAACTCACGTCCATGAAGTCAGTGATGCCATCCAGCCATCTCATCCTCTGTCATCCCCTTCTCCTCCTGCCCCCAATCCATCCCAGCATCAGGGACTTTTCCAATGAGTCAACAATTCACATGAGATGGCCAAGTATTGGAGTTTCAGCTTCAGGATCAGTCGTTCTGATGAAAACCCAGGACTGATGTCCTTTAGGATGGACTGGTTGGATCTCCTTGCAATCCAAGGGACTGCTTAGAGTCTTCTGCAACACCACAGTTCAAAAGCACCAATTCTTATGTTTTCAGCTTTCTTCACAGTCCAACTCTCACATCCAGACATGACTACTGGAAAAACCATAGCCTTGACTAGACGGACATTTGTTTGCAAAGTAACGTCTCTGCTTTTGAATATGCTATCTAGGTTGGTCATAACTTTTCTTCCAAGAAGTATCTTTTAATTTTATGGCTGCAGTCACCATCTTCAGTGATTTTGGAGACACCCCATCCCCAAATAAAATCTGATAACTGTTTCCACTATTTCCCCATCAATTTGCCATGAAGTGATGGGACCAGATGCCATGATCTTAGTTTTCTGAATGTTGAGCTTTAAGCCAACTTCTTCACTTTCTTCTTTCACTTTCATCAAGAGGCTTTTTAGTTCCTCTTCACTTTCTGCCATAAAGGTGGTGTCTTGTACGTATCTGAGGTTATTGATATTTCTTCTGGAAATCTTGATTCCAGCTTGTGCTTTTTCCAGTCCAGCATTTCTCATGATGTACTTTGCATAGAAGTTAAATAAGCAGGGTGACAATATACAGCCTTGACGTACTCCTTTTCCTATTTGGAATCAGTCTGTTGTTCCATGTCCAGTTCTAACTGTTGCTTCCTGACCTGCATATAGGTTTCTCAAGAGTCAGGTCAGGTGGTCTGGTATTCCCATCGCTTTCAGAATTTCCACAGTTTATTGTGATCCACACAGCCAAAGGCTTTCACATAGTCAATAATGCAGAAATAGGGGTGTGGTCCAAAAATGGCAGAGGAATAGGATGGAGATTACACTTTCTCTCCCACAAATTCATCAAAAGAACATTTCAACTCTGAATAAATCCACAAAGCAACTTCTGAATGCCGGCAGAGGACATCAGGCACCCAGAAAAGCAGTTCATTGTCTTCGGAAACATGTAGGAAAAAATATAAGACAAAAAAAAAAAAAAAAAGACAAAAATGTAGGGAGGGAGCTCTGTCCCAGGAAGGGAGTCTTAAAAAGAGAGAAGTTTCCAAACACCAGGAAACACTCTCACTGCCAAGTCTGTGTCAAGCCTTGGAAGCACAGAGGGCAGCATAACAGGAAGAAAAATAAATAAATAATTAAAACCCACAGATTATGAGACCAACGGTAACTATCCCAGTGGAGAAGCAGCTCAGACGCCTGCATCCCCCACTAGCAAGTGGGGCTGGGCAGGGAGGTGCGGGCTGCATTTCTTTTTAAGGATTGGACCCGAATGCCCCTAGGGTAACTAGAACGAACTAACTTGGGCTAGCAAACCAGACTGTGGGATAGATACCACGTGAAAAGCTCTAACATAAGACACCACCAGGACTGCACACAGAACAAAGGATGGAACAGAATTAGCTGGCTACAGACCATTCCCCTCTGGTGACAGGCAGCCATAGCCAGAAGGGCAGGAAGGGGGCAATAGCAGCCCCAGAGAGACTTTAACTACAAAACTGTAATCAGGCTTCTTTGCTAAGATTTATTGGTGTTCTGGACAGTCATCATCCACCTGAGAAGGTGTGCCAGTTGTACACCCAGAAAACTGAGCATTAGGGACTGGAGAGGTGATAAGTCGCAGCAACCATGCTCAACAAACACCTGAGCTACTCGGACCTGGGAAGGGCACAAAATGCAGGCCCAACCTAGTCTGTGCCTCTGAGGACTACCTGAATGCCTGGGCCTGAGTGGCTTAGGCCTGGGAGGTGCATGCATTACAGTCTTGAGCCTACTGTAAAAATAAAACTGAAAATCAGAAGCAGGAGGCTTAAATCCAAATCCTGAGAACATCAGAGAACTCCTGACTGCAGGGAATATTAATCAGTAGAAGCTCATCAAATGCCTCCATACCTACACTGAAAGCAAGAACCACCCAGGGCCAACAAGCTCCAGAGTAAGATATACCATGCAAATTCTCTAGCAACACAGGAAGACAGCCCTGAGCTTCAATACATAGGCAGCTCAAAGTTACTCCAAAACCATTGACATCTCATAACTCATTACTGGACACTTCATTGCACTCCAGAGAGAAGAAATCCAGCTCCACTCACCAGAACACTGACACAAGCTTCCCTCAACAAGAAACCTTGACAAGCCACTGATACAACCCCACCCACAGTGAGGAATCTCCACAATAAAAAGAACTCCACAAACTGCCAGAATACAGAAAGGCCACCCCAAAGGCTGCAATATAAACAATATGAAGAGACAGAGGAATACCCAGCAGGTAAAGGAACAAGATAAGTGCTCACCAAACCAAACAAAAGAGGAAGAGATACTTGATAAAGAATTCCAAATAATGATAGTGAAAATGATCCAAAATCTTGACATCAAAATGGAATCAGAGATAAATAACCTGGAGAAAAGGGTTGAGAAGATGCAAGAAAGGTTTAACAAGGACCTAGAAGAAATTAAAAAAGAGTCAATATATAATGAATAATGCAATAAATGATATCAGAAACACTCTGGAGGCAACAAATAGTAGAATAAAAGAGGCAGAAGATAGAATTAGTGAAACAGAAGATAGAATGGTAGAAATAAATGAATCAGAGAGGGAAAACGAATTAAAAGAAATGAGAACAATCTCAGAGACCTCCAGGACAATATGAAACACTCCAACGTTCAAATTATAGGAGTCCCAGAAGAAGAAGACAAAAAGACCATGAGAAAATATTTGAGGAGATAATAGTTGAAAACTTCCCTAAAATGAGGAAGGAAATTATCACCCAAGTCCAAGAAACCCAGAGTCCCAAACAGGATAAACCCAAGGCAAAACACCCCAAGACACATATTAATCAAATTAACAAAGATAAACACAAGGAACAAATATTAAAAGCAGCAAGGGAAAAAGAACAAATAACACACAAGGTAATTCCCATAAGGATAACAGCTGATCTTTCAATAGAAAGTCTTCAGGCCAGGAGGGAATGGCAAGACATACTTAAAGTAATGAAAGAAAATAACCTACAGCCCAGATTACTGTACTCAGGAAGGATCTCATTCAACTATGAGGGAGAAATAAAAAGCTTTACAGACAAGCAAAAGCTGAGAGAATTCAACACCAGCAAACTAGCTCTCCAACAAATGCTAAAACAATTTCTCTAGAGAGGAAACAATAAAAAGGTGTATAAACCTGAACCCAAAACAATGGCAACATGATCATACTTATCAATAATTACCTTAAACCTAGATGGGTTGAATGCCCCAACCAAAAGACAAAGACTGGCTGAATGGATACAAAAACAATACCCCTATATATGTTGTCTACAGGAGACCCACCTCAAAGCAAGGAAAACATGCAGACTGAAAGTGAAGGGCTGGAAAAAGATATTCCACACAAATGGAAACAAACAAACAAAAAGCAGGAGTAGCAATACTCATATCAAATAAAACAGACTTTAAAACAAAGGCTGTGAAAAGAGACAAAGAACGACACTACATAATGATCATAGGATCAATCCAAGAAGAAGATATAACAAATTTAAATATAGATGCACCCAACATAGGAGCACCACATATGTAAGACAAATGCTAACAAGAATGAAAGGGTAAATTAACAATAGCACAATACTAGTGGAAGACTTTAATACCCCACTCACACCTATGGATAGATCAATTAACAGAAAATTTACAAAGAAACACAAATTTTAAATGATACAATAGACCAGTTAGACCTAACTGATATCTATAGGACATTGCACCACAAAACAATGAATTTCACCTTTTTCTCAAGTACTCATGGAACCTTCTCCAGGATAGATCACATCCTGGGCCATAAATCTAGCCTCAATAAATTCAAAAAATTTTAAATCATTCCAAGCATCTTTTCTGACCATAATGCAGTAAGATTAGATATCAGTTATAGGAGAAAAACTATTAAAAATTCCAACATATGGAGGCTGAACAACACGCTTCTGAATAACCAACAAATCACAGAAGAAGTCAAAAAAGAAATCAAAATCTGCATAGAAAAGAATGAAAATGAAAACACAACAATCCCAAACCTGTGGGACACTACAAAAGCAGTGCTAAGGGGAAAGTTCATAGAAATACAGGCATACCTCAAGAAACAAGAAAAAAGTCAAATAAATAACCTAACTCTACACCTAAGGCAACTAGAAAAGGAAGAAATGGAGAACCCCAAGTTTAGTAGAAGGAAAGAAATATAAAAAATTAGGGCAGAAATAAATGCAAAAGAAACAAACAAGAGCATGGCAAAAATCAACAAAGCCAACAGCTGGTTCTTTGAAAGGATAAATAAAATTGACAAACCATTAGTCAGACTCATCAAGAAACAAAGGGAGAAAAATCAAATCAATAAAATTAGAAATGAAAATGGATAAATCACAACAGACAACACAGACATACAAAGGATCATAAGAGACTATTATTAGCAATTATATGCCAATAAAGTGGACAACTTAGAAGAAATGGACAAATTCTTAAGAAAGTATAACTTTCCAAAACTGAACTAGGAAGAAATAGAAAATCTTAAGACCCATCACAAGCACAGAAATTGAAACTGTAATCAGAAATCTTCCAGCAAACAGAAGCCCAGGTCCAGACGGCTTCACAGCTGAATTCTACCAAAAATTTCGAGAAGAGCTAACACCTATCCCACTGAGACTTCCAGAAAATTGCAGAGGAAGGTAAACTTCCAAACTCATTCTATGAAGCCACCATCACCCTAATACCAAAACCTGACAAACATGCCACAAAAAAAGAAAACTACAGGCCAATATCACTGATGAACATAGATGCAAAAATCCTTCACAAAATTCTAGCAATCAGAATCCAACAACACATTAAAAAGATCATACACCATGACCAAGTGGGCTTTATCCCAGGGATGCAAGGATTCTTCAATATCCGCAAATCAATCAATATAATTCACCACATTAAAAAATTGCAAAATAATAAACAATTAAAAGCCATATGATTATCTCAATAGATGCATAGAAAGCTTTTGAAAAAATTCAACATCCATTTATAATAAAAATTCTCCAGAAAGCAGGAATACAAGGAGCATACCTCAACATAATAAAAGCTATTTATGACAAACCCACAGCCAACATTATCCTCAATGGTGACAAATTGAAAACATTTCCCCTAAAGGCTGGAACAAGACAAGGGTGCCCACTTTCACTGCTACTGTTCAACATAGTTCTGAAAGTTTTGGCCTCAGTAATCAGAGCAGAAAAATAAGTAAAAGGAATCCAATTTGGAAAAGAAGAAGTAAAACTCACTGCTTGCAGATAACATGATCCTCTACATAGAAAACCCTAAAGACTCCACCAGAAAATTACTAGAGCTAAACAATGAATATAGTAAAGTTGAAGGATATAAAATCAACACACAGAAATCCCTTGCATTCCTATACACTAATAATGAGAAAGTAGAAAAAGAAATTAAGGAAATAATTCCATTCACCATTGCAATGAAAATAAGACAATACTTAGGAATATATCCACCTAAACAAAAAAGACCTATATAGAGAAAATTATAAAACACTGGTGAAAGAAATCAAAGAGGACACTAATAGATGGAGAAATATACCATGGTCTTGGATCAGAAGAATCAATATAGTGAAAATGAGTATACTACCCGAAGCAATCTACAGATTCAATGCAATCCCTATCAAGCTACCAGCAGTATTTTTCACAGAACTAGAATAAATAATTTAAAGATTTGTATGGAAATACAAAAAACTTCTAATACCCAAAGCAATCTTGAGAAAGAAGAATGGAACTGGAGGAATGAACCTGCCTGACTTCAGGCTCTACTACAAAGCCACAGTCATCAAGACAGTATGGTACTGGCACAAAGACAGAAATATGGATCAATGGAACAAAATAGAAGGCCCAGAGATGAATTCACCCACTATGGACACCGTATCTTCAACAAAGAAGGCAAGAATATACAATGGAGTAAAGACAATTTCTTTCACAAGTGGTGCTGGGAAATCTGGTCAACCACTTGTAAAAGAATGAAACTTGAACACTTTCTAACATCATACACAAAAATAAACTCAAAATGGATTAAAGATTTAAATGTAAGACCAGACACTATAAAACTCTTAGAGAACATAGGCAAAATACTCTTTGACATAAATCACAGCAGGATCCTCTATGACCCACCTCCCAGAATACTAGAAATAAAAGCACAAATAAACAAATGGGATCTAATTAAAATTAAAAGCTTCTGCACAACAAATGAAGCTATAAGCAAGGTGAAAAGACAGCCTTCTGAATGGGAGAAAATGAAGCAACTGAGAAAGAACTAATCTCAAAAATATATAAGCAACTCCTGCAGTTTACTTCCAGAAAAATAAACTATCCAATCGAAAAAATGGGCCAAAGAACTAAATAGACATTTTTCCAAAGAAGAAATATGGATGGCTAACAAACACATGAAAAGATGCTCAACATTACTCATTATTAGAGAAATGAAAATCAAGACCACAATGAAGTACCATTTCACACCAGTCAGAATGGCTGTGATCCAAAGTCTACAAGCAATAAATGCTAGAGAGGATGTGGAGAAAAGGGAACCCTCTTACACTGTTGATGGGAATGTAAACTAGTACAGCCATTATGGAGAACAGTGTGGAGATTCCTTTAAAAACTGGAAATAGAACTGCCTTATGACCCAACAATCCCACTGGTGGGCATACACACCGAGGAAACGAGAATTGAAAGGGACACGTGTGCCCCAATGTTCATCACAGCACTGTTTATAATAGCCAGGACATGGAAACAACCTAGATGTCCATCAGCAGATGAAAGGATAAGAAAGCTGTGTGGTACATATACACAATGTAGTATTACTCAGCCATTAACAAGAATATATTTGAATCAGTTCTAATGAGGTGGATGAAACTGGAGCCGATTATACAGAGTGAAGTAAGCCAGAAAGAGAAACACCAATACAGTATACTAATGCATATATATGGAATTTAGAAAGATGTTAACGATAAACCCTGTATGCAAGACAGCAAAAGAGACACAGATGTATAGAACAGAATTTTGGACTCTGAGAGAGGGAGAGGGTGGGATGATTTGGAAGACTGGCATTGAAACATGTATAATATCATAAAAGAAATGAATCCCCAGTCTAGGTTTGATGCAGTTACACGATGATTGGGGTTGGTGCACTGGGATGACCCAGAGAGATGGTATGGGGAGGGAGGTGAGAGGGGGGTTCAGGATTGTGAACTCATGTACACCCATGGCAGATTGATGTTGATGTATGACAAAACCAATACAGTATTGTAAAGTAAATTTTTTAAAAAAAATAAAGCAGAAATAGATGTTTTTTTCTGGAATTTTTTGCTTTTTCGATGATCCAGCAGATGTTGGCAATTTGATCTCTGGTTCCTCTGCCTTTTCTAAAATCAGCTTGAACATCTGGAAATTCATGGTTCACGTATTGCTGAAGCCTGGCTTGGAGAATTTTGAGCATTTCTTTACTAGCATGTGAGATGAGTGCAATTGTTTGGTAGTTTGAGCATTCTTGGCATTGTCTTTCTTTGAGACTGGAATGAAGACGGTCCTTTTCCAGTCCTGTGGCCACTGCTGAGTTTTTCAAATTTGCTGGCATATTCAGTGCAGCACTTTCACAGCATCATCTTTCAGGATTTGAAATAGCTTAACTGAAATTTCATCACCTTCACTAGCTTTGTTCATAGTGATGCTTTCTAAGGCCCATTTGACTTCACATTCAAGGATATGTGGCTCTAGGTGAGTGATCATACGATCGTGATTATCTTGGTCATGAAGATCATTTTTGTACCATTTTTCTGCATATTTTTGCCACCTCTTAATATCTTCTTCGTCTGTTAGGTCCATACCATTTCTGTCCTTTATTGAGCCCATCTTTGCATGAAATGTTCCCTTGATAATTCTAATTTTCTTGAAGAAATCCCTAGTCTTCCCTCATTCTATTGTTTTCCTCTATTTCTTTGCATTGATTGCTGTGGATGGCTTTCTTATCTCTTTTTGCTAAGCTTTGGAACTCTGCATTCAGATGCTTATATCTTTCCTTTTCTCCTTTGCTTTTCGCTTGTCATGTTTTCACACCTATTTCTAAGGTCTCCCCAGACAGCCGTTTTGCTTTTTTGCACTTCTTTTCCATGGGAATGGTCTTGATCTCTCTCTCCTGTACAATGTCATGAACCTCAATTCATATTTATCAGGCACTCTATCTATCTGATCTAGTCCCTTAAATCTATTTCTCAGTTCCATTGCGTAATCATAAGGGATTTGATTTAGGTCATACCTGAATGGTCTAGTGGTTTCCCCTACTTTCTTCAATTTAAGTCTGAATTTAGCAATAAGGAGTTCATGATCTGAGCCAGAGTCAGCTACCAGTCTTGTTTTTGCTGACTGTACAGAGCCTCTCCATCTTTAGCTGCATAGAATATAATCAATCTGAATTCAGTGTTGACCATATGTAGATGGTGATGTCCATATGTAGAGTCTTCTCTTGTGTTGTTGGAAAAGGGTGTTTGCTATGACCAGCACGTTCTCTTGGCAAACATCTATTAGCCTTTGCCTTCCTTCATTCAGTATTCCAAGGCCAAATTTGCCTGTTACTCCAGGTGTTTCTTGACTTCCTACTTTTGTATTCCAGTCCCGTGTAATGAAAAGGACATCTTTTTTGGGTGTTATTTCTAAAAGGTCTTGTAGGTCTTCATAGAACCATTCAACTTCAGCTTCTTCAGCATTACTGTCTGTGGCAGAGACTTGGATAACTGTGATATAGAATGGTTTGCCTTGGAAATGAACAGAGATCATCCTGTAGTTTTTGAGATTGCATCCAAGTACTGCACTTTGGACTCTTTTGTTGACCGTGATGGCTACTCCATTTCTTCTAAGAGATTTCTGCCCACAGTAGTATATATAATGGTCATCTGAGTTAATTCACCCATTCCGGTCCGTTTTAGTTTGTTGATTCCTAGAATGTCGACGTTCACTCTTGCCATCTTCTGTTTGACCACTTCCAATTTGCCTTGATTCATGGACCTAACATTTTAGGTTCTATGCAATATTTCTCTTTATAGCATCGGACCTTGGTTTTAGCAGCAGTCACATCCACAGCTGGGTATTGTTTTTGCTTTGGCTCTGTCCCTTCATTCATTCTGGAGTTAAATATATTTTATATATTTTTTCCATTATAGATATTTGCAAGATGTTGTGTATAGTTCCCTATACTATGCATTGGGTCCTTGTGGGTCATATATCTTACATACAGTAGTGGATATATTTTAATCCCAAACTTTTAATTTATTCCCTAATTTGTCCTTCCCCCTCTCTGCCTTTCAGTAACAATAAGTTCGTTTTCTGTGTTTGCAAGTCTGTTTCCTTTTTGTAAATAACTTCATGTAACGCTTGTTTTAGATTCTACATCTAAGTGGAATCATATAACATTTGTTTTTCTCTGTTTGGCTTACTTGGCTCATTATGATAATCTCCAGTTCCATCCATATTGCTGCAAATGTTATTATTTCATTCTTTTTAATGGCTGCATAATATTTATTTTTATGTTTTTTTTAAATTTTATTTTTACTTTATTTTACGTTACAATACTGTATTGGTTTTGCCATACATTACCTTGAATCAGCCACAGGTTTACACAAGCTCCCAAACCCGAAGCCCCCTCCCGCCTCCCACCCCATATCATCTCTCTGGATCATCCCCGTGCATCAGCCCCAAGCATCCTGTATCCTGTATTGAACATAGACTGGCGCTTCATTTCTTACATGATAGTA
>SJYF01001444.1:1607828-1623530 GCA_006410515.1 Procapra przewalskii | reverse complement strand
ATTTCTTTGCATTGATCGCTGAAGAAGGCTTTCTTATCTCTTCTTGCTATTCTTTGGAACTCTGCATTCAGATGCTTGTATCTTTCCTTTTCTCCTTTGCTTTTCACCTCTCTTTTTTACACAGCTATTTGTAAGGCCTCCCCAGGCAACCATTTTGCTTTTTTGCGTTTCTTTTCCATGGGGATGGTCTTGATCCTTGTCTCCTGTACAATGTCATGAACCTCAGTCCATAGTTCATCATGTACTCTATCTATCAGATCTAGTCCCTTAAATCTATTTCTCACTTCCACTGTGCCCCCAGTGGTCTAAAATTGTTGGATCAACTAGCTCATCAACAGCCACTAGCCCTCCATTCTCTCCTGAGGACCATCTACAAATTACCAGGAACAAAAGACCTGTCGGGTGGGTAGGGATTTTTTTAGTAAACTTATTCCTTCTTCAAAATGTCAGTTAATGGAAACTACTATCTTAAACTATTTTGTCAAATTGCATCTTCAAAGTTGAACGTGATTTTTCCAATCTATTTCAAAATAAGTCCACAACAAATTATCAAAGTTTTTCCATGAGTGAGATCTTTTTCTAAGTCTTTAAAACTTAAAAACTGAATTCAGCTTTGTCTACTTACAAGACGTTGCAGTGTAATAGGAAAGACAAGGACATGTGTGTATGTGTGTGTATTCATATACAAAGTGACACACGAGATAGTACTAAATGAATCCAGATATAAGGAGACATTTCTTATAACAGAGAACAGTCAGACAAAAAGTTAATGAGAACAAAATCGCTTTGTCTTTTTCCTGGAAATGATAGAAAAGGATGTTATCAGAGGTTATGTAGAGATACTGGCTTGGGAGTAGACTGAAGACTAGAGACACTTTCTAGACAAAAATAAGAGTAGGAGATGGACAGACAGGTGGAAGTAATTTGGAAGATATGAGTGAGGTAAAGTGTTCTATTCTATTATGCATTTCAAAATTTTAAAGGACATATGAATATATGATTAATCTTTCTTTCCTCTCTATATGTAATAGTATACAGTTTGCAACTTGAGTTATGGAACTCGTTATACATCCTGATGACCTACTGATGCTAACACCCTGCTTCATAATAACTAAGTCCCCTTTATACGAACCTTCAAGTTTCAAACTTTCAAAGATGCAAACAATGCATTCTCATGTCCAGTCACTTAAGTCAGTTCACATATCTGGTATAATTTTCAAGGTACTGTAATTTTATTTTGTTTTCTTTATTTTTGGATTTTTTAAAAGTATTATTTGTGTGAAAAGTATTATAAACCTATTACAGTACAGTACTATATAATCAATTGTGTTAGTTGGACAAAGCTAGTTTTGTTGGACAAATTGGAGCTCTGTACACACTCTCAGAATGGAGCTCATTTGTATGTAGGGGGCTTAATGTAGAATAGATTTGCAATACAGCTTTTGAATTCATTTTCTGAGAAACACTTTGTATTTCTTTTTTCCAACTGTTACCACCCTCAAGTGCTGCAATAAATGTTTCAAGCTTGTCTCCTGAGCAGAGGCCAGAATGAAGGGAAAGAGTAAGCTAGGTGGCCACCTGGAGGAAAGGCGCTCACGGGACAGGAAGAAGAGCTGCGGAGACCCCGGGGCAGGAAAGCAGTTGCCATGTCAGAGCAACATCAAGTGTGGTGAAGGGGGAGAGAGTAAGGAGGAGACGGTGACTCATGCCAGAGAGGGGGCAGGGAACCAGATGGAGTAGTCTTACAGGTTGCAGTAAGAATCTGCTTTTCATCTCAGTGAGATGAAAACCCACTGGAGAGTTGTGAGCACAGAAGCCACATCCACTGGGTGGAGGCCAGACTGAAGAGGGGCAAGAAGGAAAGAAGAGAGCTCAGGTAGAGTTATTATTGCCACCCCCAGGCAAGAGATGAGAGTGGCTTGGATCAGGTAAGAGCAGAGTTGGACGTGAAACGTGATCAATTCTGGGCCTGCTTTGAAGAAAGAGCTAACTGACTTTCCTAACAGATCAAATGGCAATATAAGAAAAATTGAGGAGATAAGGGCAACTTCAAGGTTTCTGACCAAGGTGATCAGAGAATTTCATAGACAGCTGCCTTTTGCCTAAATGAGGATGAATTCACAAAAAGCAGCTGGGAGGTATGGAGGGTGAAGTACCTGGAGTGGTGGAAATCAGGAGATCACCTAGAGATATACCAAGAAGATGCCCCAATGGGGATGCCAGATAGATCATTTAATATACAAGTTCAGAAATCAGAGGAGCCAGGTGGGTTTCATATATAAATGCTGATATTTAAATAGTTTTTAAAGCCAAGAGACTGTATACAAGTAGCTGGAAATAAATTGTTGGTAGAAAGTAAAGAGTTCTAAGAATAAATGCTTGAGGCATTCCAATGTTTAGAGATCAGAGGGATGAAGGAATAACCCTCAGAAGAGACTGAGAAGGAGCCACTGAAAACAGGCAGTGAACCAAGAAAGTGCTCCATCTCTAAATCTAAATAAAGAATTTCAAGAAGGGAGTGTTCTGTAATCTCAAATGTCATCATTATTTGCTATGAAATTCACATGTTGAAACTCTAATGCCCCAATGTCATTGCATTTGAAGGTGGGGTCTTAAGGCAAGTAGGGTAGAGCCCTCGCCATGGGCTTTGTGCCTTTATAAGAGATGGAAGACAGGCTGTTTCTCTCTCTACTCTCCATGTGAAGCTACAATGAGAAGTGAGCAGTCTGTAAACCAGAGAAGGGATCTCACCAGAAACTCACCACACTGGCACCCTGACCTCAGGCTTCCAGCCTCCAGAATGGTGAGAAACAAATAAATCCATGTTGTTTATAATCCACCTGGTCTGTTGTACTTTGGTCCAAACAAAGACACTGCTTCAAGTAGTTAAAAATACTAGCTGGAGCAATAAATGCATGCAAACACAAATATCAATAGGCAAATTTTCCTATTAATATACAGAGACAATCTGAATAATATTCAAATCTTGTGTAGGAGACATAAAAATCATGTAATGAAGTGACAGAAATATTAAAAGTCTGTGATTGGGCTCCCTGCTGGCCTCAGGTGATTCAGCGAGCATCACATTCAAAAAAGGAAGGATGGATATGAGTGTCATGGCAGATATGGGATGGGGAGAGATTATTCCTTTGTTTGATGCTAAAGGGGAAAGAGTAAATTAGATCAGGGACTTTAACTTAACGTCAGAATGGAACATGTAACATTAATTATTTAATGCAACTTAATGAAAAACAACAATTTTCTTTGTCAGTCAGAAAGTCTAAATATGACTTGGTCTCAGTATGAACAACTTTGATATTTGTTAAAGCCATAAAATAAAATGACTTTGGCACCACATGTTTATGTGCAGAAAGGGAAAGTCCCATTCCAACTGTCAATGGTCAGAACAGACAGGTATACAGCGCCACATTAAGGGGACCTCACACTAAGGAGAATGTCAACAGAGGAGTATCTGCAGAGAAACCTGAGCTACATTCTAACAGTAAAGAAAATATAGCACACACATAAATGATTCTGGAAAGAATTGGGAGAAAAAGAAGAGCACACTTACATAAACTCAATAAGGCGGGAAGGAGTGAAGCCAGGAGAGCAGGAATGAGAAGAACTTCTGTAGGTACAGAGGACACAGCAGTAAATTGACACACTCAGCACAGCAAAGCAATTAGCATCCTGTGCAGGTAGGAGAGAGGGTCTGCATTCAAGGGGCACTCCTTCTGTGGTCTAATAAGAAGATGCAACTCTGAAGGGGAAAGACTTCCCTACCCAACTTATTTTAGCATAGAGAACACTGAAACCTAATGCTGAAAAAATTAAGCAGAGAAATCTCCGCTGAAATGAAAGTCTGGTCAGCTGGGGTCCTTTTGACAAGGTCAAAACAACTTCCTTCTTTCTGAGCACTCCGTTGACTTATACAGCTTGAAATCACTTCTCCCTTGTGCCTCTATTTATTTCTTGATTCCGTTGATAGGTTTTCTTTCACACGTAAGACCAAATAATACGGTCAGTTTGAAAGTTTATATGAAAATTTAAAATTGGATTCATGTTGATGTGTGGCAAAACCAATACAATATTGTAAAGTAAAAAATAATAATAATAACAAAGTAAAGTAAAAACAACAATAATAAAAATGGGACCTAATTAAAAATAAAAGCTTTTGCACAACAAAGGAAACTATAAGCAAGGTGGAAAGATAGCCTTCAGAATGGGAGAAAATAATAGTAAATGAAGCAACTGGCAAAGAACTAATCTAAAAAATATACAAGCAACTCCTGCAGCTCAATTCCAGAAAAATAAATGACCCAATCACAAAGTGGGCCAAAGAACTAAACAGACATTTCTCCAAAGAAGACATACAGATGGCTAACAAACACATGAAAAGATACTCACCATCACTCATTATCAGAGAAATGCAAATCAAAACCACAATGAGGTACCATTTCACACCAGTCAGAATGGCTGCGATCCAAAAGTCTACAAACAATAAATGCTGGAGAGGGTGTGGAGAAAAGGGAACCCTCTTACACTGTTGGTAGGAATGCAAACTAGTACAGCCACTATGGAGAACAGTGTGGAGATTCCTTTAAAAACTGGAAATGGAACTGCCTTACGACCCAGCAGCAATCCCACTGCTGGGCATACATACTGAGGAAACCAGAATTGAAAGAGACACGTGTACCCCGATGTTCATCGCAGCACTGTTTATAATAGCCAAGACATGGAAGCAACCTAGATGTCCATCAGCTGATGAATGGATAAGAAAGCTGAGGTACATATACACAATGGAATATTACTCATCCATTAAAAAGAATACATTTGAATCAGTTCTAATGAGGTGGATGAAACTGGAGCCTATTATACAGAGAGAAGTAAACCAGAAAGAAAAACCCCAATACAGTATACTAACACATACATATGGAATTTAGAAAGATGGTAACGATAACACTGTATGTGAGACAGCAAAAGAGACGCAGATGTGTAGAACAGTCTTTTGGACTCTGTGGGAGAGGGTGAGGGTGGGATGATTTGGGAGAATGGCATTGAAACATGTATAATATCATATGTGAAATGAATCGCCAGTCCAGGTTCGATGCAGGATACAGGATGTTCAGGGCTGGTGCATTGGGATGACCCAGAGGGATGGGATGGGAAGGAAGGTGGGAGGGGGTTCAGGATGGGGAACACATGTACACCCGTGGTGGATTCATATCAATCTGTGACAAAACCAATACAATATTGTAATTAGCCTCCAATTAAAATAAATATATATTAAAAAGAAATTTTATATGATTCAAAATATCTAATCAAACATATGTACTCTCCTCCTTTCTCACCAAACTTTCCATTGGGATAAAATTTACAAGTATAAACAAGATGATACTAACTCCATAATGTGAAAATAATAAAAAGATGAAAGATATCAACAGTTCCCCTAAGACAAAAAGTAGATTCAAGCATTCTGATGGGTGAGACAGAGAGGGAGAGAGCACAACCCATAATGAACTATGAGAATATATTATTGGACATGCAAGTGAAGGAAACTTACTCCTTAGGGACGTATAGAGATTCTGGACTGAGAAAGGGTAAGTGTGATGGAGGGCAGGAGGGACAGCACACGGGGATGAATTGAAGGTCACTATATAGAACAGTTATACTAGTCTCCCTGCTACTGGACTTACATGTGAGAAGCATAGTAGGCTAGCCTGTATGTGGGCACCTGATGTTCACTAAAGTTGAAATAAAACACCTGGAGTGCTATTTTTTCCTATGAGTACTTAACAGAGCTAAGTGAAGTGAAGTCGCTCAGTCGTGTCTAACTCTTTGCCACCCCATGGACTGTAGCCTACCAGGCTCCTCTGTCCATGAGATTTTCCAGGCAATAGTACTGGAGTCTATTGCCATTTCCTTCTCCAGGGGATCTTCCCGACTCAGGGTTCCAACCCAGGTCTCCCGCATTGTAGATAGACGCTTTACCTTCTGAGCCACCAGGGAAGTAACAGAGCTAAGCCACCTTCAAACTGATATTAGGTGGAAAGGAGAGGAGGAAGAAACAAGTTAAAAAGCAGTTCCCTGCTCATTCATCCTAAAAAGAAGCCTGCCAAGTAACATGGTAAGTCCACATGGCCAGCCTACTGGCCAAGAATCCCATTCAGGAAGAAACTTTATGGAGAATAGGGATGCAATGACATAAGTCCATCCCACTACCCAGCTCTTTTTTCTTAAATATAAACCAAGAACAAAGTAGCACTAGTCATTAAGTACAGATGGTATCTCTTTCCATACCTTGAAGCACCAAGTCATCAACTGTGAATATGAGTCATTATACCTGGAACCAAAGTTGTGGCAGAATGTCATGCTTTACGGTCTCGTATAGAAATGCATATTTGGAGAATGACCAAAGGATCCAAGAAAATAATATAATGGTTCCTTTGTCACTACACTCAAAAAATCTGGAGTCTTAATTTTGAATAATAATTTTTTATATTTTTTTAAATTTTTCTCTCTTAAGTTCTTTATCATACATCATTTTAATTTTTCGAGATTGGTAAGAAATAGAAAAGGCTTCCTGGTGGCTCAGATGGTAAATAATCCATCTGCAATTGGGGAGACAGGCTCAATGCCTGCAATTTAGGAGACCTTGGGAAGATCCCCTGGAGAAGGGAATGGTTACCCACTCCAGTAGTCTGACCTGGAGAATTCCATGGACAGAGGAGCCTGGCAAGCTACAGTTCATGGGGTCGCAAAGAGTCAGACACAACTGAGCAGCTAACACTTTGACTTTTCACTTTTCCCAATTAACAAGAAGATTCTGGCCCGGAGAATTTCATAGACTGTATAGCCCATGAGATCACAAAGAGTTGGACATGACTGAGTGACTCACTTTCACTTTCAAGAAATAGAGAAGAAAATTAACTTTTTAAATACAATAATTTTCAAGTCTACCATTTATTGAATGCACTCACATGACAAGAGAGTTCCATGCTAGTCATAGACACTGCTGGTGCTCAACCTAGACCCCCTTTTCCAGGCCAGTGGACCCAATTCCCAGCTGCTGCAAATGTTGGTTATGCTTGGCTCATAGCTGCCCTCTTTTCCAGAAAACTGATCTACACTAGTAAACATCACCATTCTCCAGTAGAGTATACCCATGCTCCAATGAGTGCCTTATTCTAAGATCGGCTGTATGGCCCCCTTGACTCAAGGTGGGAGGGATCAATTCTGTGGGACATTTCATGCTCCAGAGACCCCTATGAAGTCAGGCTGGATCAAGAGTTCAGCTCAGCCACATTCATTTTTACCCTCTTCCCCTCCCTACTTAACTTGCTTTTCTCAAAATAAGATGGGTGTCAGAAATCCCAACTTTGGCTTTGTTAAGGAAGTCAACCTAAGACAATATGCTACCTCATTTAATCCTAAACCTTTCCTGAAATATATATGAGTATAGCCTGAAATCAAGTCACTCATTAGCAACAAAAGATAATCAGACCAGCACCACAAACCAGGTTCTTTCCAGTGCCACCAGAAGACACATAGTGGAAAGAGAATTTGAGTATCTTGAGCTCAATACATGTCATGCTCTTTCTCATTGCCTTTCAAGCACTTTTCCCATGATTTGGAAATGTTTCTGAGTCATAAGTTTTCAGACTGAGAATTTGAAGCAAATTCCGATTAGATTACATCCTTCTTTGCATGCTAAGTTGCTTCAGTTGTGTCTGATTCTGTGCGACCCCATGAGCTGTAGCCTTTTATGCTTTTACATCCTT
Source organism: Procapra przewalskii (assembly GCA_006410515.1). NCBI lineage: Eukaryota > Metazoa > Chordata > Mammalia > Artiodactyla > Bovidae > Procapra > Procapra przewalskii. The sequence goes on along the minus strand of SJYF01001444.1, from coordinate 1,615,749 downwards.
TTAGTCAGTGACTATGTGAACAAAACTGAGTACAAATCTTAATTAGCCATTTCCAGCTTTTCCCACTCTTTGGAGTAAATAAACAATGTCATGTCTAACAGACCACTACTTCAGCTTTACAATGACTGTGATGTTTAATTTTTTTCCATGGATCTATTTGTTGTTGTTCAGTCACTCAGTCATATCTGACTCTTTTCAACCCCATGGACTGTAGCATGTCAGGCTTCCCTGTCCTTCACCATCTCCTGGATCTTGCACAAACTCATGTCTATTGAGTCATGATGCCATCCAACCATCTCGTCTTCTGTCATCCCTTTCTCCCCTGCCTTCAATCTTTTCCAACATCAGGGTCTTCCAGGGGGTCAGCTCTTTGCATCAGGTGACCAAAGTGTTGAAGCTTCAGCACCAGTCCTTCCAATGGATATTCAGGGTTAATTTCCTTTAGGATTGACTGGATTAATCTCCTTGCAGTCCAAGGGACTCTCAGGAGTCTTCAACACCACGGTTCAAAAGCATCAATTGATTTCCATCAGATCACAAACATTTTTCCTGGACTTTGGCATAAGTTATAGGACAATTCCACAGTGCCAGTGAGTCAGGAGAAGGCAGATAGTCATATCCTTGTTGGTATTACCAGCTCTCTCACCAACATTTTCTAAAACATCCTCAATACCATATGGTCTTTGATAACTGATCCATGTAGGTCTTTAATCACCATAACATTGGTTACTCAGAGATCCTTCTCAGGAAATCTGTACCCCTACACCCTGCTGTGGGTGTGGGATATTCTGTGGCTGGAGCTAATTCTCTCTGCCATCCCCAGCCACACTCAAGTACATAGGAATCAATGCACTCTCCCACAGGGCTCACACCTGGAACTTTGAGTTCTACTCAGCTTTTACTCAAAAATGATAACATAAACCTCTGATCTGAATTCCTGCCACTGTCTAGGCTTTTTGTTTCAACCAGTTCTCACCTTCTGATGTTAGTCCTTCCATCCACCCATCAAATGTAACCTTATCTAACCCACCAATAGGATTGCAGTTGAAGATGAAGATGGGTGAAGATGAGGTGGCAGATCTATAACCAAAATAATTCATGACTTACAACTTTTTCAAAATAGTTGCTTAAGACTCCTTTCTGGGACTTCCCTGGAGGTCCAGTGGTTAATACTTGGCCTTCCAATGCAGGGGGACTTTCCAATTCTCTTTGCACTTGCATGCCTTCCAATCCCTGGTCTGGGGACTAAGATCCCACATGCTTCACAGCCAAAAAGCAAGAAACATAAAATAGAAACAATATTGTAACAAATTCAATAAAGGCTTTAAAAATGGTCCACATTTAAAAAAACTTTTAAAAAAGACTTCTGCATTTATGTTTCTCCATTATTTCCTAAAGCAATGAATATCCAACACCTTGAATAACTACCTGGGGAAAGAGCAAAATGTACCAGGAACTATGAGGGAGTATCTCAGTTATCATGTTAAAATATTGTCATATATGAAAGCATCATAATACCAATTCCAGTGAGTAAAGTTATGGTACAAAACTAGAGTACAATGAGGAGACTGAAAAATATTTCAGTCGTTCAGACCAAACTGTCTCTTTAAATTCCCTTCAGAATCAACTGTTTCAGAATTATGAAAGTACTTTCTTAATCAATCAAACCTTCTACACTGTTACTCTTAATCCTCATTTATGTCTAGAGAGGTGACAGAATGTCTGTGCCCTGCAGCCTAAGCTCCCCACGAGGCACTGCCGGGGCCCCAGCAGGTCTGGGCACAGGCGGCAGGCGCCTGGGGAGCACTGTGTGCTCACTGCACAGGGGCAGGTGGCTGAGTCGCTGGGCTCAGAGTCTCTGATACTCAGGGAGACACGCTTGTTGGCTTTACTGGACTGCGCTGTAAATTTTCCTTCCTCTTTGTCTTTGTTGGGATACACGTGCAGCAGAAACTCAGGGCCTTTCCCAGGGTACTGTCTGTACCATGCGAAGTACTGAGAAGCACTGTCAGAATAAGTGCAGCTGAGAGAGAGGCGACGGCTCCCTCTGGACAGGCAGAGACGCAGGGCTCTGCTCCACTGTGCTCTGCTGGCTGCTCACCGCTGTGCAAAGAGACAGTGAACGCTCAGTCAAAGAAGGTGGGTTAGGCAGTGGATGCCTCCTCTCCAGAATTCAAGTTACCTTTTCACAGGCCTCCCACCTCTACCATCCCTTATTTAAGGTAAATAGTGTTCATGTTTCTCCATGAGCCCAGAAGGGACAATAACTCCAAATAGTGTATTTTAGGTCCCTTAGAAATGCCCCAAACTTAAGATTAACTGAAGCCAGAGGATCACTAATAAAATTCCTGAGGATTTCATCATTCTTGCCTCCTCTGGTTCACTGAAGATTCAAATTTTAAGCCCTAAAAAACAAAACAAAAAAAGAGTTGAGCTCAGACATTTCAATTCTTCTGCTTTAGAGATCATAAGAAAAGCCTGTTCTGTCAAAGACAAAAGAGACTTTTTTCATTACCTGTGCAGCACACCACCGAGCTCCTCCTCTCTCCTCCCACTTTCTCCCTCCCTTTCTCTCTCTCTCTCTCTCTCTCTGTCTCACACACACACACACACACACATACACAGAGGAAGGAATACATGAGCTGGGTCCCTGAGAAAACACTGCCATCTTGTAGACTCAAGACCCTGATCAAAGAAATATTTGAAACATAGATCCTTACTATGGGAACTGATGAAAATAAAAATTCACCACTTTAGTTAAATTAAAAATTTGAAAAGCATGTGGTCCAAGTCAATGTGTGGGGATAGAGTGATGTCTACACGTGTGTTTTACATCAAATGGCAACACTTGTCTGATTAGAAGCAGTTTTATCAAATGGCCACTCTCTCACACTGAAAAACCAGTCCTAAGGTATTCTAGTGATAGAAGTCTGGGTGAGGCTATCATGATTCAGGGGGTCTGTGTGGCTCTTCTCCATATCAGGCCAACACTTCCTATCTTATCTCCCTACTTCTATTTTTAAAGAAATCTAATCTAACTCAAAAGAATCCTCTTAAGACACAATGACCTAAAATCTAACTGAACAAACATGTTGCCAGCTCACAACTTGGGCAGATTTTTAACAAAGTCAAGGAATTAATTCTTAATTCCATTTTGTACCAGTGGCATATCTGTGTGGAAACATTGCTTACTTGGGCTGATGGTAGTAGTGGATGGACCAGCCTTCAGTACATAGAGTGTAAATAAAACCCAAAGGACATGTTCATGGGTCTAATCCCTCTTCTTGTACACAGCCCTGGCACCTCAGGATTCTGGGTCTGGTATCAGTCTCTCTAACAAGATTCCCTGGTGGCTTATTGGAAAAGTATCCTCCTGCCAGTGCAAGAGATGTGAGGTCAATCCCTGGGTCGAGAAGTTTCCCCAGGAGAAGGAAATGGCAAGCCACTCCATTATTCTTGCCTGGAAAATCCCAGGGACAGAGGAGCCTGGCAAGGCTATAGTCCATGGGTTTGCAAAAGAGTCAGACATGACTTAGCAACTAGACAAGAACAGCAACAATCACTCTCTGCCTTTCTATTGTGCCCTAACCACAAACCAGGTCTATCAGAGGGCTGCCTATGCAAGAAGCTTAACTGAGTCTAACGGAAAAAGAAGCACAGACAAGCACTGTTCCTTCTCATTTCACCTCCTGCCTCCTGCCCTTGTAGAAGCTAGTGGCTAGAGACCAGCAATGCAGCAGGTCCCTTTCTGCTCAAGAACTAGGCAAACAGCATCCATCAAACATGGACTGGTCAGGTCCTCCCTATTCCCACCGACGGCTATGTAGGAAGTAGGATGAGGGAGAAGATGCTGACAGTGGGATCCTTTTCTTTAACAGAACATTGCTTTTGACAAAACCCACACAGGTATTTCTCACTCTCCTCCTTTTCCGGGAATCCTATTATACTTACGTCAGAAAATTTGACAGTGTCCCACAGGTCCTTCAGCCTCTGTTCATTTTTCTTCATTCTTTTTTCCTTCTGCTCTTTGACTGGATAATTTCAGTTAACCTACCTTCAAGTTCTTTCTCCTGCCTATTCAAGTCCACTGTTGAATTTTTCTTAGAAAATGTTCTCTGTGTAACAATTTCTCTGCCCTGAGAGAGTGCTGAGTTATGTGACATGCAGACAAGCCCTTTGCGTTAGTCCTTGAGGGAGCCACGAGACAGGTTAAAGCAGTGAAGCTCTGCTCTTTCATGGCAAAGAGCTCTTCCCCCTCCCCAACCAGGAACCCACACTGGGGATGCAGGCAGCTATCTAAAACCTGTCATGGATCCAGTGATGGAAAGACGGAACAAGGGTGAGTGAAAACACCACAGGGCTTCCTGACAGGCGTCTGTTGCCTTCTACTTATGTGTTTGCTCGGTTGCTGCACAACGTTCCACGGTGTTTGCCTCTGTGAACAGATTAATGTGCTAAAGTTCCTGTCTTTCTAAGCTGTCCTCTTCCCGGTCCTTTGGCTGCAGAAAGAAGACTTTTGTGGCCTTTTTTGTCTACATCAGTTGGCATTTCCAGGTTCCTGGCTTCTCCAGGACTCACTTGGGTTACATGAGGCAAAAGAAAGCTCAGGGAACTCACTGCTCTATCTTTCCTGAAGCCCCAAGTTCCTAAGCTAGTCTGGCTTCTTCTCTCTAAATTCTTATGTTTTTCTTTTACATGTGGTCCAGGGTTTCTAACTGTCCTTAACAGGTTAAGTAGAAAAAAACAAAAACAAAAACAAAAAAACACATCTACTACAGCTTGTCAGAAATGGAAAGAAAGCATGAGGCTTCCTTCTTTCCCTGAAGAGTGAACCTCTGACCAGCTTGACTAGTCCACCTCCTTGGCAGTAGGCCAGTCAAAATGGTATTAAAATTATTTAATTCTTATTCAGACACCNATACAGTCCTAGATTGTGAAGATAACTATGGTTTACTTGAGTACACTGCTCTAAGAGTCCCTTAAATGGCCCAGGAGGCCCAAGGTGGTGAATATAAATGATCTCTGTAAATGGCATGGAAAATGCCCTTATTCCTCTTGCTCCTTATCATTCTATACAAAAGTTTTGAGGGTGATTAGGAAATGACTAGGAAAAATGGCAAAGGTATAGCTACTAGAATGACCATGCCAATTTTGTGATAGTGGAAAAGAGCAACAACCCTGGTACTAGGGAAGGGGAAACCTTAGACCCTGGAAAGTTTGTGCCTGTTGGAAGGGAAGATTGTTTATGCTCCTTTTGTATGCTAGACCCAGCACTGCAGCCTAAGCAGAACAACAATATGGTCTGTGAAAACAGAAAAATTGAAATGAATGTGGCTCATTCTGGACTGTTCTTCTGCACCTGACATCATGAACAGAAGCTGCTCAACATGGAATCCCAACCCCCTATGTGTACAAACCTGTAAATCAGCACAACTTTGCTTCAGTATGCTGGGTTCAAATGCATATGCTTTTGGTGTCTGCCCATCTTGAATTATGCCTCATGAATGACGCTGCTCATATAACTTAATAAGTGATGTAATGATGATTCTAATCAAGTTTAGCAATAAATTTAAAACTGGACCAATCTGTCTCCCTTGGAGTTATATGTTTGTGTTTGGGAAGAAAGAACATCTCTCCATTGGGAAGGATGGTTATCTTTGGTCCCTTTCTAGGAATTAAACCAAAGACTAGTGTGTCCAATTCCCTTGCATGAGTCATAATGAATATTATACTACGTCCAAGCTGTTTATATCCTGGAACTTATTCACAGTTGACTGAATCTGGAATCCTAGGAGACATGGCTGAGCTTAATCATGCAGACTGGTCTCATCCTGCTATATAAATTTCTGCTCACATTTGCTGTTTATTTGCTCAGCTGTGTTCAGCTCTTTTATGGACCCATGGACTGTAGCTTGCCAGGCTCTTCTGTCCATGAGATTTTCCAGGTGAGAATATTGGAATGGGTTGCCATTTTCTGCTCCAGGGTATCTTCCCAACCCAGGGATTGAACCAGTGTTTCCTGCATCTTCTGGATTGCAGGAAAATTCTTTACCACTGAGCCACAAGGGAAACCCTTCTAACAGTGGATTTAATTAAATGTTGTTAGAGAAAAATCAAATAAATTTAATCTCAGTCTTCATCATTCAGAGTAATCAGAACAGCAGATGGAGTGGCAAACTCTCAAGAAAAATTTCTAAAAACTAATACAGTTTAGAACCACAAAGTGAATGTTGTTGAAAGGCAGTTTGCTATGAGTCTCTTTTACTTCTACATGACGTTCCGGGTTTACCAACAATGTAAGGTCATTACCACTCAACCTGAACCATTTCTCAGAGTTGTGCTTGCAGCATGTAACCTTGATGGATGGGGTAATGTCTTCTCTGAGACAGAGAATGAGCTTGCTTACTGCTTGGTGAAAATAGCAATGAATTCCCCAAGCCCGCTATTCATCAGCTGTGACACAGTCCTATCGCATGCATGGCATCCATTTACACCCCTTAAGTCACCATGAGAGACTTATGGACAAAGGCAACTGAAGCAAATATGCTAGTGTTCATGCTGCTTGCTGTGTCCTAAGTAATAACATCCTTCATCTCTGACACAGGATTTGTGACTTTACTGATGGCACCAAAGACACAACAGGCTATTAGCCTGTAAGAGAATAAGATCTGCTGCTGCTGCTGCGCTGCTGCTGCTGCTGCTAAGTCGCTTCAGTCGTTTCCGACTCTGTGTGACCCCATAGATGGCAGCCCACCAGGCTCTGCCATCCCTGGGATTCTCCAGGCAAGAACACTGGACTGGTTGCCATTTCCTTCTTCAATGCATGAAAGTGAAAAGTGAAAGTGAAGTCACTCAGTCGTGTCCGACTCTTTGCGACCCCACGGACTGCAGCCTTCCAGGCTCCTCTGTCCATGGGATTTTCCAGGCAAGAGTATTGGAGTGGGTTGCCATTGCCTTCTCCGAAGTAGGATCAAGATCTGACAAAACCCTCTCTGTCACCTTTAGTGATACTATAATAAATACTTGAATTATTTTTGAGAAAAATGTTTCCCCAAACTGGTCTAAAATGGATCTTTTCTGAAGGATATTCTTTATAGCCTCACATGGTACTTAACTATTATTCCTAATGAAATGCTTTAGGAATTCTCTGACATATTGTAATTAAATAGAAATTAGCGTTACGCCCTCAAATGACTATTAATCATGTGAGGAACCTAATACCAGTACACAGTGAAAGTAGAATAAAAATGAACCAGCCCTCTGACCATAATTATGATCTCTAATCAAAGCTTAAAAAAAACTTATCTCCTATAAAATGTTTCTACCAATGCTAATTATTTGAATATGTTTCCTGAGACTTTCTCTTGCAGTAATTTGAAATCAAATTTTGATGTGTGCTCATAACTATTTGACTTGAAATTCCTTTTATATTTTCCAAAGTCTTTGGGATATATCTTTTTTTTTTTCTTTTACATACTTCACTGCAGGGTTTCTAGCTTTCACGTTGACCCAATTCATTGAGATTACACCTGATAAAGTGAAGTTAGTTGACTGAGGACAGACTGAGACCCTGCGTGGATCTAATCATTTACCAGAGCCTACTGAGCAAAGGAAGGCTGGAACCTGAGTCTGCAAGTGAGAGCCAGAGATAACTGAACTAGACCACATAAGAAGCAATGAGAATATGCGAATAGTTAAGAGTTTCAAGGTGGAAATAACAAGAAGGAAAAGGAAAGCCAAGAGGGAGAAGGCCCATGCAACATTTATTTAGTAGATAGTTATCAACTGATTACTATGGGCCAGTCATTGTTCTAGACACTAAGAGTAGAGCCCATGAGCAGAACACACAACAATACTGACCTCACAGAACTTATCATCTAACTAGAATTATTAGCAATGAATATATTAACATGTCAATTAA
>SJYF01001444.1:1432003-1443265 GCA_006410515.1 Procapra przewalskii | reverse complement strand
TCTAAATATGATCAATGAAACTATAAAACTTCTTAAAATACAAAAGAATTTCTTTGTAAGTTTGACAGCTTAGATTCCTTCAAAAGCACAAATACAAACCCAATTAGAAAAGGAAAAATATTAAATTTCACTCTTTCAAAATTAAATATATCTGTTCTGTAAACTCACCACCTAGAGAATGAAAACACAAGTTATAGATTGGGTTAAAATATTTGTGTTGTGTATATCTGATAAGGGCTTCCCAGGTGGCTCAGTGGGTAAAGAATCTGCCTGAAACGCAGGAGATGCAGGAGACGTGGGTTCAATCCCTGGCTTGGGAAGATTCCACTGGAGGAGGGCATGGCAACCCACTCCAGTATTCTTGCCTGGAGAATCCCCTGGACACAGAAGCCTGGCAGGCTACATCCATAGGGTGGCAAAGAGTAGGATATGACTGAAGTGGACTGAGCGCATATGCATGCATGTATCTGATAAACAACGTGAATACAGAATAACAAACATGCCTATACATTTTAAAATGATAAAAATAAATAATCTACAACCTAAAAATGCATAAGCAAAGTGATACTTATCAAAAGAAATCACTAAAATGGCGATTAAGCTTAGGAAAATGTGTTCAACACAATTCAGTTCATTTAAGTCACTCAGTCGTGTTCAACTCTTTGCGACTCCAAGAATCACAGCACGCCAGGCCTCCCTGTCCATCACCAACTCCCAGAGTTCACTCAAACTCATGTCCATCGAGTCGGAGATGCCATCCAGCCATCTCATCCTCGGTCATCCCCTTCTCCTCCTGCCCCCAATCCCTCCCAGCATCAGAGTCTTTTCCAATGAGTCAACTCTTCGTATGAGGTGGCCAAAGGACTGGAGTTTCAGCTTTAGCATCATTCCTTCCAAGGACACCAGGACTGATCTCCTTTAGGATGGACTGGTTGGACCTCCTTGCAGTCCAAGGGACTCTCAAGAGTCTTCTCCAACACCACAGTTTAAAAGCATCAATTCTTCTGCACTCAGCTTTCTTCACAGTCCAACTGTCACATCCATAAATGACAACTGGAAAAGCCATAGCCTTGACTAAACGAACCTTTCTTGGCAAAGTAATGTCTCTGCTTTTGAATGTGCTATCTAGGTTGCTCATGACTTTCCTTCCAAGGAGTGTCTTTTAATTTCATGGCTGCAATCACAATCTGCAGTGATTTGGGAGCCTAAAAAAATAAAGTCTGACACTGTTTCCCCTGTTTCCCCATGTATTTCCCATGAAGTGATGGGACCAGATGCCATGATCTTGGTTTTCTGAATGTTGAGCTTTAAGCCAGCTCTTTCACTCTCCACTTTCACTTTCATCAAGAGGCTTTTTAGTTCCTCTTCACTTTTTGCCATAAGGGTGGTGTCATCTGCATATCTGAGGTTATTGATATTTCTCCTGGAAATCTTGATTCCAGCCCAGCGTTTCTCATGGATATAAGTTAAGTAAGCAGGGTGACAATATACAGCCTTGACGTACTCCTTTTCCTATTAGGAACCAATCTGTTGTTCCATGTCCAGTTCTAACTGTTGCTTCCTGACCTGCATAGAGGTTTCTCAAGAGGCAGGTCAGGTGGTCTGGTATCCCCATCTCTTTCAGAATTGTCCACAGTTTATTGTGATCCACACAGTCAAAGGCTTTGGCATAGTCAATAGAGCAGAAGTAGATGTTTTTCTGGAACTCTTGCTTTTCGATGATTCGGCAGATGTCAACACCATTACTCATCAACAAATGTAAACTAAATCCACCTTGTGCTCCTTCCCTCCTCCCTGAGTCACTCAGTTTTGTCCAACTCTTTGCAACCCCGTGGACTGTAGTTTGCCAGGCTCCTCTGTTCTTGAAATTCTCCAGGTAACAATACTGGAGTGAGTTGTCATTCCCTTCTCCAAAGGATCTTCTAGACCCAGGATCCAACTCAAGTCTCCCACACTGCAGGCAGAACCGTCTCAGCTACCCGGGAAGCCCCTACCTTGTGCTGCTACCACACAAACTCTAGGCTGTGCTCTTCATGATATCTTATTGTGGTTTTAATTGCATTTCTCCAATGATTTATGACATTGAATACATTTTTATATGCTTATTTGCTATCTGTATACTTCTTTCATGAAATAGCTCTTTGCCCATGGTCTAAGTGAAATGTTTGCCTTATTTAAATACTGTTTAGCTTTGAGAATTATTTATATATTCTAGATACTACTTCCTTGTGGAGTATTTGGTTTCCAAATAATAGTTTTTCACAGTTGGTAGCTTGTCTTTTCATGCTCTTACAGTTGCTTTGCAGGGCAAATGATCTTAATTTTGAAGTCTAGTTTGTCATTTTAAAAAATTTTATAGACTATTGTTTTGTTGTCAAGTACAGAGTCTCTTGGCCCATACACATATAAAACTTTTGTCCTGTATTTTTTCCTAAATTTTTTTATAATTTAACATTTTACATTTAAGTCTGTGATCCATTTTAAAGAATGTATGTATGACGTGTGAGACGTGAATCAAGGTTAATTTTTCCTGCTAATGGATTTCAACTTTCTCCAACATTATCTGTTGAAAGGGTTATCCTTCTTCTATGGAATTTATTTGGCACTTTGCCAGAAAAGGTCAGTTGGGTGTATTTGTGTGGATCTATTTATGGGTTCTCTGTTCATTTCCACTGACCTGTGTGTTTATCCCTGCGCCAGTACCAAATAACCTCGAGGGCTCTAGCCTGAAATCAGATTGACCAATTGTTTGGACTTTATATCTCTTCAAGATTTTAAAAATTATTCCAGTATCTCTCCCTGTTCATATAAATTTTAGAGTAATCTTACCTGTATTTGTTTTTTAAAATCCTGATGGATTTTAATAGTTTTATAACATGTGTATATAAATCTGGAGAGACGTGTTATGCTTACTGCTTTGAAACTTCCAGTTTGCAATCTCATGATGTCTCTTCATCTGTCTTCTTTAATTTCTTTCTTCAGTGTTTTGTAGTTTTCAGCTTAAAAATTCTGTACGTGTTTTCTGTACAAAAAAGGCCACTCAGGGTCTTTTTTCAAGTCATTATAAATGGCATTATACTTTTAATTTAGGGGTCCACCTGTCCATCGCTAATATATAGAAATAAAATTGATTATATACATTAATCTTATTTCCTTATTTCTTATTTCCTCTCAATAGGTCTGAGAGTTTTGTGAGGTATGTTCTTTGAGATCTTCTATATAGATAATCATATTACCTGGCATTTTCACTTCTTTTCTGGTCCAAGACTGTCTTTACATCTGCTTTCTGTATTGCACTGGGTCTGACATCTAGCTCTGTGCTGAAGCAGAGTGATGAGAGTGGATGTGCGTACCTTGTTCTCAGTCTTAGGGAAACATATACAGTCCTTTGTTAGTAAGCCTGCTGCTAGCTATGGAGGAACTTCCCCACTATGCCTGTGTTTCTCAAAGTCTTCACCATAGTTGACTGTTGAATTTTGGCAAAAGTTTATTCTACATAGATTAATATGATGTAATTTTTCTTTTTTATCCTGTTAATATGATGAATTTCATCAACTGATTTTCAATTTGAAGCAGTTTGCATCCTTGAAAAAAAATGCATTTGTGCTTGGTATATTACTCTTTTTATATAGATGAATTTTACTTGCTAATATTTTTAAGAAACTTTATGTCTATATTCATGAAATATGTTTGTCTGCAGTTCTCTGTTATAATCTTTGTCTGATTTTAATTTCAGGGTAACACTAGCGTCATAAAATGAGTGTTGGATTCTTTTCTCTTTTTTTCCTGGAAGAAATAGTGCATAATTCATGCTAACACTTCAAAAGATTGGTAGAATTATCTAGTAACACTGTCTGAGTCCAGGGGTTTTTTTATTAAAAATTTAATTTCTTCATAGATATCATGATTTCAGCTTTCCCTGGCCCCTGCCCTGAGGAGAGATGAGGAGCGACCCCTGGAGCCCACAGTGAGGTTTGGGGACAGACAGCAGGTGCTTCCAGAGCACTGTGCTCTGCGCAGAAGTAGGTTCCTGCATCTGAGAGCTGGGCAGCAGCGAGGTGCAGGGAGCTGTGCTGTCTGGTCTCTCCAAGCCGACCTGTCTGTCTCTGCTCCGTCTTCACTTCTCCACTCTTAGTTAGTATCATCAAAAGGACAGGACTGCCCCCAGGGCTCTGCTTATACCACTGTAAGTTGGTTAAAATGCTTGAGGAATTGCAGTATGTGGTGAAGTTCTCTCCTTCTTGTAGAAGCAAGAATTGAGGAATTTGACTTATCCGTTGTGCGTTCACTTCTGCTGAGAAAACAGTAAAAAGTATCAGAGAAAGTCTAATCAGATGTCTATTCTCTCAGCCCCAACGGTCTCTCTCATTCTTCTTGTGTATTTTTCTCTTTCTTTCCATGTCTCCCTGCCAAACTCCCTCCGTCTTTCCACTTTTTAGTTTCTGAATTTTTCTCAACATCCTGCTCTCTATCAGAAAATCTCATTCCTGCAGTTTCCTGCAGATCATAGTCCACCGTGCAGAACTCCCTGGAAGCAATCAGGGAAACCCCAAACTCACGTGGTATTTGCATCCATAAGATCAACACTGGTGGTATGAGCAGCATTTCCCTCTTCTCCCTCGTCGGGAAGAGTTGCTGAATCTGCCTGCTCCTAAAAGGTTTCCCTTGTACAAGCTTTTCCAGCCCCACACAACTTTCTGTGGTCTACACTGCCTTTTGCAAAGAAAAAAGTAACGAGTGATGGCCCTTTGAGACAGCCAATCAGACTTATCCCTATTTCACTCACGCATCTTAAAAAGCAGGGCGGGTTTGCGGATGCTGCCCCCCTGTGGCTGGATCTAAAACTGCTGACTTTATAACCAATTCTTCACAGAATGCTTTCTAATTTAAGTGGTATAAATGTTTGTCAAAGCTCGAAAAGAAAGAGTTTACTCACGCTAATATTGTTTGAGGAGGAACAATTTGCCTTTTCAAACGGAATTTTTTAAAATTTAAAAATAGGGCATCAGGGGAAACAATGGAAACAGTGAGAGACTTTATTTTAGGGGACTCCAGAATCACTGCAGATGGTGTCTACAGCCATGAAATTAAAAGACCTTTGCTCCTTGGAAGCAAAGCTATGACCAACCTAGACAGCATATTAAAAATCAGAGACAATTCTTTGCCAACAAAGGTCTGCCTAGTCAAGGATATGGTTTTTCCAGTGGTCATGTATGGATGTGAGAGTTGGACTATAAAGAAAGCTGAGTGCTGAAGAATTGATGCTTTTGAACTGTGGTGTTGGAGAAGACTCTTGAGCATCCCTTGGACTGCAAGGAGATCCAACCAGTCAATCCTAAAGGAAATCAGTCCTAAATGTTCATTGGAAGGATTGATGCTGAAGCTGAAACTCCAATACTTTGGCCACCTAATTCAAAGAACTAACTCATTGGAAAAGACCCTGATGCTGGGAAAGATTGAAGGTGGGAAAAGAAGGGGATGACAGAGGATGAGATGGTTGGATGGCATCACCAACTCAATGGACATCACTTTGAGTAAGCTCCAGGTGTTGGTGATGGACAAGGAAGACTGGCCTGCTGCAGTCCATGGGGTCACAAAGACTCAGACACGACTGAACAACTGAACTGAACTGAGGGCATCAGGAGGAAATAAAATACTTCATTTCACATACATGTGTGTCTCTGCATGTACTAATAGAATGTATCAGATCACAGACAGTTGAAGAGGTATAGAAAAGACTCATAATTTATTGTTAGACAACCTAAGACCATGAAATGGAAGATAATAAGTACCTATTTTTCTGTTGTCATACAGATTATTCTGGTTGTGAATTATGCAGTTTGAAGCTCATATTTATTGTCCCACTGTGTTATTGTTTCATATACCAGTGATTTTTAAAATCAGTATAATTTGGCAGGAAGCCTTATCTATCAGATATGACTTTCTCTAAGGCTTCCTTAAGCAAAACTCTCAGATAGAATACATTTGTATGGCTCCATAGAATTTGTCACTTATCACAGCACTTACCAGCCCATAGTATGATCTGTTAAATGAGGCGACTGGCCTCATGGTCTAGAGGGTGTGTCCTGTATCACCTTCAAGAACTGAGCTATCCTATATAGCAGCTACTAGCCACATGAGGCTACATAAATTTAAATTAATTGAACTTAAATAATATTAAAATTTTAGTTCCTCAATCATGCTGGCCATATAACAAGAGCTAAGTACCCACACCTGACCAGAGGCTATCAAAAAGTGCAGATATCGGGCGTTTCCACCATCTCATGAAGTTCCACTGAATGGTGATTCTCTACAATGTAGGGTCTATGAAAACAAGGAACTCTGTCTGTTTCGTGTCACAATTAAAGGCCTAGATATGTGGTACACACTTAATAAGTGTTTGTATATTAACATCACCATGTTCCCAGAAACTACTTGAATACCTGATAAATAGTAGATATTCAGGTATTTGTAGTATAATAAATAAATGGATGTGTCTGCATGTGTGAGAGTTTGAACTCAAAATATTCCAAGCATCAGTTTAAAAACACCCTTTCATGACTGTAATCTGGAGTTGCTTGTAGCTATTTAGAAATGTTGCTTTTGGAAAATTGTGTTAAAACTTCAGTTCTGTCATAACAATTTATCACAGGTTCGATGGCTCTTACCAAAAAAAAAAAAAAGGTTCCCTTACAATCTGGAAGAGCTTCCTTGGTAGCTCAGTTGGTAAAGAATTTGCCTGCAGTGCAGGAGGCCTGGGTTTTATCTCTGGGTTGGGAAGATTCCCTGGATAAGAAAATGGCAGCCTACTCAGAATTTTTGCCTGGAAAATCCCATGGACAGAGGAGCCTGATGGGCCACAGTCCATGGGGCTGCAAGAGTCTTAGCGACTAAACCAGTCTGGAGGCCAGAAGTCTGAGACAAGGTGTCAACAGAAACATACTCCTTCTGCATGTTCTAGTATGGAGTTCTTCAGTGCCTCTTCAAGCTTTAGGTGACTCCAAGTGTTCCTTCACTTGTGACTGTATACCTCCAACCTCCTCTTCCATCAAAACGACCTCACAAGGCTTTCTCACTTGTGTGTTTCTTAAACGAAAAATTGTCACTGGATTTAGGCCCCACCTGAATAGTCCAGGATGACCTTATCTTTCTATCCTTAACTTTGTTTACTTTTACAAAGTCTCTTTATCCAAATAAGTCACATTCACAGTTTCTGTGATTAGGATGTGGGCATATCATTTGGGAGACCTCTCTCCATCCCACTATTGGGTTTTTAATATCTTTGAAGAACTGTCATGAAAATATATGAATGATAGAAATCTCAACATTTCTTTCAGAGTCAAAAGTGAATCTGAATCTGAATTACTGCATAATATGGAAAGAGAGCGAGAAGCAAGTTTAGGAGGGCTGGACAATGAAAATACCATGAGAAAACAAAGTGTTTTGAGATGCACACTGTTGTGACAACCTTTTCTTCTCAAGCATGTAGGATTTGGACACCAAAATGAAGACAAGTCTAGCAATGCTATGTTAATGAAGATGTCTGCCCCACCCTAAAAAAAGGGTCTGGAGAGCACTTGGGGGTGCTTCTAAAATTCCCTGATCTTCATGCAGATTAGGAGCCCTGCTGCAGTTTACACCGAGGGATGCAAACCAAGACAGAATAGTCACCCGCTGGAGAAGGCTGCCCTTTCCCGATTCACACCATTGTATTTACTGTGTGTTATCTCTGGATCTTGGGGTGAGAAATAGAAATTTGCTAAACGAAGAGAAAGAGACCTAGCTTTACTTTGGTTTATGGACAAAAAGGGATCTCAACACGCATAGTAGGAAATGACTTTGCAGAATACATGTATAAGATAGCCCTTATTCGCTAATATTCTTGTCAAAGCAATTTTAAAAGGGGATCAGATAGAAGAATATTTATAATAAACTGTTAGAATTATTATCCTATGTGATTTTAGATAAGAAACAAATAATGCTGCCTGAACTGACCATGAATGTGAAATACATGTTCATTTTCACAATTACACGGAAAATTCATTCTAGCCAAAGAGGACAGCATCTGCAAAGGCTCTGGTTTAGGAAAGAGCTTAATATGTCTATAAATGCTTAGAATTGTAAAGTGGTTGATGTACATTAGGGAGTATGTGGTGGGAAAGGGGGAATGACAAAACTAGAAATAATTTGGGGAAAAAGTGTACATTGTCTTTATTTCTTAATATAGAATTTTATCTTTATAGCTTCTAATGGTTCCTCATTACCCAAAGATGACCAGGAAGTGATACGATTATAGACACATTTTACAATAACTCTACGATCATGTTCAGTTCAGTTCACTTCAGTCACTCAGGCGTGTCTGACTCTTTGCGACCCCATGAATTGCAGCACACCAGGCCTCCCTGTCCGTCACCAACTCCCGGAGTTCACTCAAACCCATGTCCATCAAGTCGGAGATGCCATCCAACCATCTCATTCTCTGTCATCCCCTTCTCCTCCTGCCCTCAATCTTTCTCAGCATCAGTGTCTTTTCCAATGAGTTAGCCTTCCCATCAGGTGGCCAAAGTATTGGAGCTTCAACATCAGTCCTTCCAATGAACACCCAGGACTGATCTCTTTTAGAATGGACTGGTTGGATCTCCTTGCAGTCCAAGGGACTCTCAAGAGTCTTCTCCAACAGTTCAAAAGCATCAGTTCTTTGGTGCTCAGCTTTTTTCACAGTCCAACTCTCACATCTATACATGACCACTGTAAAAACCATAACCTTGATCAGTTCTTTGGTGCTCAGCTTTTTTCACAGTCCAACTCTCACATCTATACATGACCACTGGAAAAACCATAACCTTGAGTAGATGGACCTTTGTTGGTAAAGTAATGTCTCTGCTTTTGAATATGCTGTCATAATTGGTCATAATTTTCCTTCCAAGGAGTAAGTGTCTTTTAATTTCATGGCTACAATCACCATCTGCAGTGATTTGGGAGCCCAGAAAAATAAAGGCAGCCACTGTTTCCCCATCTGTTTGCCCTGAAGTGATGGGACTGGATGCCATGATCTTAGTTTTCTGAATGCTAAGCTTTAAGCCAACTTTGTCACTCTCCTCTTTCACTTTCTTCAAGAGGCTTTTTAGTTCTTCACTTCTGCCATAAGGGTGGTGTCATCTGCATATCTGAGGTTATTGACATTTCTCCCAGCAATCTTGATTCCAGCTTGTGCTTCCTCCAGCCTAGCGTTTCTCATGACGTACTCTGCATAGAAGTTAAATAAGCAGGGTGACAATATACAGCCTTGACACATTCCTTTTCCTATTTGGAACCAGTCTGTTGTTCCGTGTCCAGTTCTAACTGTTGCTTCCTGACCTGCANNNCAGGTCAGGTGGTCTGGTATTCCCATCTCTCTCAGAATTTCCCACAGTTTATTGTGATCCACACAGTCAAAGGCTTTGGCATAGTCAATAAAGCAGAAATAGATGTTTTTCTGAAACTCTCTTGTTTATTGGATGATCCAGTGGATGTTGGCAATCTGATCTCTGGTTTCTCTGCCTTTTCTAAAACCAGCTTGAACATCTGGAAGTTCATGCTTCACATATTGCTGAAGCCTGGCTTGGAGAATCTTAAGTATCACTTTATTAGCGTGTGAGATGAGTGCAATTGTGCAATAGTTTGAGCATTCTTTGGCATTGCCTTTCTTTGGGATTGGAATGAAAACTGACCTTTTCCAGTCCTGTGACCACTGCTAAGCTTTCCAAATTTGCTGGCACATTGAGTGCAGTGCTTTCACAGTGTCGTCTTTCAGGATTTGAAATAGCTCAACTGGAATTCCATCACCTCTACTAGCTTTGCTCGTAGTGAGGCTTTCTAAGGCCCACTTGACTTTACATTCCAGGATGTCTGGCTCTAGATGAGTGATCACACCATCATGATTATCTGGGTCATGAAGATCTTTTTTGTACAGTTCTTCTGTGTATTCTTACCACCTCTTCTTAATATCTCCTGCTTTTGTTAGGTCCCTATCATTTCTGTCATTTATTAAGTCCATCTTTGCATGAAATGTTGCCTTGGTATCTCTAGTTTTCTTGAAGAAATCTCTAGTGTTTCCCATTCTATTGTTTTCCTCTATTTCTTTGCATTGATCACTGAGGAAGTCTTTCTTATCTCTCCTTGCTATTCTTTTGAACTCTGCATTCAAATGGGTATACCTTTCCTTTTCTCCTTTGCTTTTCACTTCTCTTCTTTTCACAGCTATTTGTAAGGCCTCCTCAGACAGCCAATTTGCTTTTTTGCATTTCTTTTTCTTGGGGATGGTCTTGATTCCTGTCTCCTGTACAATGTCACAAACCTCTTTCCATATTTCATCAGGCACTCTGTCTATCAGATTTAGTCCCTTAGATCTCTTTCTCATTTCCACTGTATAGTCATAAGGGATTTGATTTAGGTCATACCTGAATGGTCTAGTTGTTTTCTCCATTTTCTTCAATTTCAGTCTCAATTTGGCAATAAGGAGTTCATGATCCGAGCCACAGTCAGCTCCCAGTCTTGTTTTTGCTGACTGTATAGAGCTTCTTCATCTTTGGCTGCAAAAAATATAATCAGTCTCATTTCAGTGTCGACCATCTGGTGATATACATGTGTAGAGTCTTCTCTTGTGTTGGAAGAGGGTGTTTGCTATGACCAGTGCATTCTCTTGGCAGAACTCTATTAGCCTTTGCCCTGCTTCATTCTGTACTCCAAGGCCAAATTTGTCTGTTTCTCCAAGCCATGTAGAAGTTAGATCCAAGGAGTTGAGAGTCAGGAAGAAACCTAAGAGGTCCCTGCAGTTATACAAGTAAGATGAACCAAATGGCTGAATTAGAAGAGTAGCAAAGAGTTTAGAAATGAGGAAATGGATATGGGTGCCATACAAGAGATAAGCTGACATGACTTTGATGTTTATTGAAGGTGTATGTGCTTCATTATACTCTGGTACCCATCTGCCATAGACCGTATGTTTATTCTAATAGGGCTATTTAAAAGGGCATGACTGTATGTCTATTAATAATCAAAATTAAACAGACCATTTCAATTTCAGATCCAGTTGAGGATCTATACGCAGAACAAACTAGGTATATTTCCAACAGCTGTGGCATCCCTGCAGCTAGTAAAATAGAATTCTTTTTTTTTAATTTTTATTATTATTGTTATTTCCCTACATTACAATACTGTATTTGTTTTGCCGTACATTGACATGCATTGGCCACAGGTGTACCCAATCTCCCAATGCCGAAG
>SJYF01001444.1:1370522-1380623 GCA_006410515.1 Procapra przewalskii | reverse complement strand
GGTTCCTCTGCCTTTTCTAAACCCAGCTTCTACAACAGAAATTCTTGGTTCATGTACTGCTGAAGCCTAGCTTGAATGGTTTTGAGCATAATCTTGCTAGCATGTGAAATGAGTACAATTGTATGGTAATTTGAACATTCTTTGGCATTCATTTCCCTGAGATGAGGTTATTAGCAAAGAGAATATCCTGTACCCATTGAATACAAACAATACACACAACACCCGCGATATTTACAGAATGGGCTGCTCTGATCCGCAGGGCCCTTGACAGAAGGAATATCTTGTCAGAAACTCTCCTCCTGGAACTTACTTAGGCAGCAGCATTTCTGGAGCAACGAGAAGGGATGAAAAAGTCAAAGAAAGAGAGACTGAAGCTCCAGTCCCCGAAGATGGAGTGTGTGCAGGTGAAACAGCAGGACACACACTCTTGGCCTGAACTTTAAAAACCAGAGACGAGCTTCCAGGTTACACAGTCATCCATCAACAATGTACCCTGGAATTTTCCTTCACACATTGTGAAATATTTCAGCATATGTAATCTGATTGTCATTGAGGAGTTAATGTCACTTTAAAGTATTCTATCTGGGAGGATGTTTATGGGCTGAAAACAGGCATTTCTGGATAAAAGCTCTTAGGTTCCTTTTTGCACTGTCCCGCTCCAGATTCCTCTCTGTAGGGCAACCCAAGAATTCATAGGTCCTTGGCTCTGAGGAGCACACCTGGAAGTGCTTTGACAATGCCTCTAGCATAGCACACTGGAGACAGAAACAACACCCCCTTGCGGGGCCTCCCACAGCCAGAGCCCCATCTGCATCTGGGTTTGTGCTCGGCTCCCCCGCAGCCCTCTCTCACTGTGTCTCTCAGAGCACAGTAGTACACAGCCGAGTCTGAGGCTTGCGCTGCCCGTTTCTGCAGGTGGAAGGACCTGTCACTCTTAACAAGAGTGGCCTGAAAACCTTCATGCTCTACCTTCTCGTCTGCTGTTAAGCCCTGCAGGAGGAGTTGAGGAGCTTTGTTGAGATGCTGGACGTACCAGAAAAGATAGAGACTCGAATATGTGGCCTGGTAAGTGCAGTTCAGGGTCATGAGAGCCCCCTCTGAGACAGTCACTGGGCCTTCTGTCTGTTTCACTGAGTCTCCATTGGTCCCTCCTACAAGAAAATCACTTTGTTATGGTAGAAATGTACAGGAGTAGAGTTTTCAGTCAGAGAAGAAAAATTAAACTTACCTATAGTTATAAGAAAGTGAAAAAACATTAACATTTCAAATAAAATGTTACTTACTGAATATTAAGATGATTAGAAGAACTGAGTGAGTGGCAGGATGCATTTTCCCAAAAGAAAACGATCCTTGTTCCCTCCAATACTTAAATCTAACAAATCTAGTCTCCATCTGGATGTTACAGAAGCTCCTCGCTCAGAAACTGAGAGCCCCTTTCTGTACTGCAGCAATGTTCTGTCTTGTGGCTACAAAGCAGGCAAGTGAAACCAGCTCCTGAATGCAATGGGGAGACGCATCTGAAGGAAGCCCCGCCCTCTGGTGGTGATCGTGAAAATTGCACTATAGTCGAGTCTGACATATTCCTCCTGATAATAGTTTGTGGGATTACATACAGGAGAATGGGACAGGACCCTAAGCAGAGAGTCCTAAACCTAAGCATGCTTGGGGAATATTCTATTATTCCTTCCATAATTTTTTGCGTGCTACAGGTATCTCTAGCTTCGCAAGAAACCCCAGTTACAGTTTCTGGATGGAATAGTCAGAGGTTCCTCCTTGTGTCTGATTCCCAAGGGTCAGAGGAGGATCCCTCTGTATGGAAAGTGCCCCCTCCTCTCCCCAAGTCATGTCTCTGAAGTAGTTATATTCATGTTGACTCTGTCAACATGCCGTGGAGAAAATTTTATCTAAGGCAGGGGTCAAATAATGTGTAGTTAAGTGATAAGGTTATTATCCTGATTTATCATGGAATGACAGATGAGTAAAACACAATAAAAGTAAAATACGTGACTTCTTTTTCACTGATAATGGTAGAGCTGATCTTCCAATTGGAAAACTATTTTTGGACTTTGAACATCAGGTAGCACAGAGATAAGGAAAACAGATGAGATGAGCACTAACATTGCCCAGCTTACTTCATGGAGGCAGCTTCGAGGCACCAGTGCACGAGGGATTTACCAAAAACAGTGCAGCTGTCTCATTGTGGGACTGAGACAGAAATGGAGAATGGAGATCCTGAAATACCTAAAAATTGTGGACCTTTCTACAGGAGAGGAGGAATGTTGACAAAAAGAGAGAGAAAGATAAGTGCAAGGCAGAAGTGGGAGGAGTTGGGGGGGAGCAGTTGGACCCTCCTTGGATGACGGCAACCTCAGCCTTCAGCCTCGTGAGGGACAGGTGCCTTACTTCGGTAACCTGGTTCTTGAAACGCAATCTCTATCATTTTACGTCTTGTCACATAGTTGTTTTAACTCAACTAAGTATTTTTTAGAATGTCAAGTTTAGATGCTTAATATGTTCACCAGGCACTCTTCATTCCAGAGGCATATCTACATGGTGTTCATCTGTCTTCTATTTATTTGTTTTATTAAGGATTCAGGAATCTCTATGGAAAGAACTGTTTGCTCAGTGTCTGTCAGCCTATTTGTCTGGTTTCCTGTGCAATTATCTGGACTAGTGAAGTGAACGCAGAAGAAGATTTAACGCAGTCATTTCATAGCTTGTTTTCTCTAGGATTGGGTTTACCTTATGCAAAGTAAGACTACATTATGGTAAGAAGTCAAAACATTGCTCTTTGCTGAAATACACCATTCTAAGGCGTGGGAATGCTGCTGCTGCAGACAGCTGGGAGGTTGCCTTACAGGGGCTCTCGGGGCAGTGCTGTCAACCCAGGATCAATGCTGTGACCTTAGTTTAATTGAGACCGATTTGTTTATTTTTGTTTTTATTTCCAATACTCTAGGAGGTGGGTCAAAGAGGATCGTGCTGTGATGTATGTCAAAGAGTGTACTGCCAGTGTTTTCCATTAAGAGTTTTATGGAAACTGGCCTTCATTTAAGTCATTAATCCATTTTGAGTTTATTTTGTGTTTCGAGTTGGGAGGGCTCTAGTGTCATCCTTTTACCTGTGGCTTTCCAATTATCTTCCAATTAAAAATAAATGTTTCTAAATGGCAATGACCAAGTTAGTTGAACACAAGAGCAATCTTCTTCAAATGATACCTAGTAATGGACATAGAATTTCCCAACAGTCAAATGACCTGTTTTTCTAAAATTAGGATATTTTTTAATGTGCAGCTGTTTGCTGAGTTGTTCTGTTTTGTTCTTGTTTTTGGCTGCGCCAGGTCTTAATCTCGGCTTGTGAGATCCAGTTCCCTGACCAAGGATCAAACTCAGGACCCCGGCAATGGGAGCACAGGGTCCTCGCCCTTGGACCAAAGTTCCCCCTAAAATTGGGGTCTTGAGTCAAGTTACCATGCTGGCAGGACTCTGGCTCAGCGGATCACCGAGGATCTCTTAAACTGCTGTGCATGTTCAGGAATCCCTAGGCTCCAGCATTCATTCTGGAAACTTACAGAGTTCTCTACAACGTGGAAACCAAAACCAGACAGGATTCCTATCTCAAACTGCTTTCAGTTGACTGAGGAGCAGGTTAAAAAAAAAAAATCCTCTGCCCTGTGTGTAGTCCCACCAGCCTGGACCCAGATGTGGAATGAGGGGTCAGACCGGAAGCAGAGCTCACAGAGTTACCACCAGGGGAATAAAACCTGCTTGGATACTTTCCTGTCGCTGTTCAGATTTCTTTTTTTTTTTTCATCTCCCTCTCCCTTCCTAGACCCTGCTTATCAAGATGTTGAAGCTCCAGTGCTCAGGTGTCCAACACCCAGTCTGCAAGACTTAGGTTGTTTGGAGGAAATCTGTGTTTACCTTCAGGTGGGTGTTCAGACATCCCTCCTGTTAAAAAAGGATGGGGACTACATCCTCCAGGAATATTAAAACCATTATAACTATTAAATTCTCCATTTTTATATTTGTGCCTATAAATTTTTAAATGACAATGATTCAGTGTTTATGCCACATCTCCTAGACTGCCCAGAAATAAAACATATATCACTTTTCTCCTTACAGAAAGTCTGGTCCCAAAGTTGCAGACAAGAGTTCAGCCTGCAGAGATGCGCAGGGTAAACTCTGTGCAATGGGCCAATTGTAGCAGAGATGCAGAGCACTGACCCAAGGGGCTCCGCATTCCTGCTCATGAGCAGACGAGTGGGGAGAGGTTCCTGCCTTGGGAGGGGCTGATCCTTTCTCCTAGTTTCTTGGAGCAGGTGAGAAACTCACTCCACTTCAACGGCAGCCTGCCTTCAAACTGGGTACGGGATGAGAATATCCTCTTTGCCAGTGATCACATCATCTCAGGGAAAATTAATTCATCAATCAATCAAGTTTCAGATATATTGAAAAGTGTTTATATACTCTAAAACAATAACAGGAAAAATTCTCTCCTTAACTTACACAGAGATTCTGTATCTCACAAGTTATCCAATAGCAGTATATTTTTTGAGGAGAAAAATGCAATTTCTTCATTATCTATTACCTTGACATGTGGAACTTTGATGAATGTTCATTAACTGTGTGCAAGGCTGAAAGCAAATCAGTTTGAAGGCTGCAGTGAATATTGATCATGTCTTAGAGCATTTTTCCATTGATATGTCAACAAATACAGAAAAATACACCTTCCCTTACATAGTCAGGGGAGTGAAAGGGGCCCTGCCTGGCGCTGAGAAGGGCACTTTTATTGAGCATAACTCACCTGCTCTTCTCTGTCAGGACCTGGGGCTTGTCTGGAGAGGCTACTGAGATGGGAACATTGACCACAGGGCTACCAAACCCTGTAGGCGACATTTCTAGCAGCGCCAGCACGGCCCTGGCTTTCACTGAGCTTTGGTTCCTTTCTTGAAAAATAAGGGAAAACTTTGTGTTATAAAAAAAATGACAGGAATGAAAATCTGATGTAGGTACTGGAACAAACTCTGCAATGTATTTAATAATGATCATCAGTGAGTGATCCTTGCTGTATCAAGATGCCGTAATATGTACCTGTGCTTAAAATTTTATTTATATAAAACACACAGTCAGGTGTGTTTATATATAATTTAATTTTATAATGATATTAAACAAATAGAGATATAGAGTTGATTTTGATTCTTAAGTCCATGAAGTAGATTCTATTATTGCCATTTTACATATTAAGAAACCGATGCACAGAGAGGCTAAGGAGTGCCTGAAAAGTCAGGCTGTGATGCAGATGACAGGGTTTGAATCCAGCTAATTTCAATTCATCCTTTTATTAAGGATGATACCAAATGTATACAGAAGTGTTCGGGATGAAAGAACAAAGTCTGAGCCTGTCCTCCCCTCCTGCCTGCACGCCTGTCCCCTTTCCTCCGCCCTCTCCCGTCCAGCGACGCAGAACAGTGTTTCTGATGTGGCTTCAAGGCAGGTGGCTTCCCACGTCCCTCTACTCTCTTCCTGCGCTGGGAAGAGAGGCAGGGTTACACTGGGAAGCAAGGTGAGCAGCGCCTCGATAACTTCTACACCATCTAATAGTCCTTTCTTAAGTAAGGGAGGGTGTTAGGAGCTCAAAAATGATAGTGAACTAAGCAGTCCTGTGAGGTGAGAAAAACTTTGGAAAGGACTTCCCTGGTGGCTAAGATGGAAAAGGTATCTGTCTGCAACACAGGAGACCTAGGCTCAGTCCCTGGGTCGGGAAGATCCCTGCAGGAAAAACTGGCAACCCACATGAGTCACCCTGCCTGGGGAATGCCATGGACAGAGGAGCCTGGCAGCCCACAGTCCATAGGGTCGCAAAAGAGTTGCCCACGACTGAGCCACTCACACTAACTCAGCAGCAGCTTCATGACTCACCTTCACACTTTACAGACGAGGACGCAGAAAGTCAGAGCGAACACCTTGCTTAAGGTCACACAGTCTGTGCTGTGAGGTCCTTCCTGCCACTATCCTGTACTGGAGACCATACAGCCACCTGGAACATGAGCTCCACCAAAGCAACATCACATCTGTCTTGCCAACTAATGTTTCCCCAATGCTGTCCAGAAAACTAAGAATTAATGAGTAAACTATACTGAAATTTCTCACACTGAAATTCATGCTGTGATGATAAAAATCACAGGGAAAAAAACATATTTTCCATGAGATGTTAATTCAGATTTGTTTGCTTTGTGGATCAGCTTCCATCTTATGACTAATAATTTAAAATTTTATTTTTGGGCTATTCATGTTGTGATTGGTAAATCTGGATAGATTTTAAACATAAATGAGTCTATATCAAAGGCATTATGCAGTCAAACACGACTTTTGACATCTACCCCAGAGGATGTTGTGCTCTTAGATATTTTTATAGAGAAGCTAGAAATCCAGTTTTCAATGTGATGTCTGATTTTTAAGTAATAACCATAACTACTAGCTTCATATGCACAGTCCAAAGTTCAGCCTTCTTTTTCCACCACAGAAATTGCAGACTGGACTTGGGTAACTTTCTGGGTCATGCTGAATCCTGCACGAAAGAACCTTTACTTACAAGCATGATGGTATAGGGGATGAAGTGCTTAGGACGTAATGCCCGATTCCATTGCCCCTTATCCCTGCCTTTTAAGATGCATCAGGTAACAATGCTCTGCCCTCCCCACAACCTTGGCACTGAGAGAGGGACATGAGTCCTCTGTGTGGCCACCCTCACCAAGACAGACAGAGGCCCAGCCAGCCCTCGGCGCCCTGGCAACCAGCATATGGGCAGCTCCTCCCTACAGTGACGCATCCTCTGCTCCATTTCAGATCCAGATCTGAACTCTGCACCCTGTGCTCAGTCCAGGCGGAGCTCCTGGGCTGTGGGTTGCTTCTCCCCACGCAGGAAGCTGAGGCACAGCTGAGGGCAGTGTGTCTGTGTCGGGTCACACGCTTCCTGTCTCGGAGGGAAATGCTAGACTTCTGCACATCAGTTTGTCGAATTAGGACACTCTCAGACTAGAAATAAACAGCTGTAAAACGCAGTCATGTTCAGTTCATTCTCCTTCGGATCAGAGAATCACAAGGAACAATGGGGTTTCCACTCTAACAGAGAATTTGTCGCTTCACCTTTGTTTCTGCCTCCTATGGATTCTGGTAAAAGTTACCTGCGAAATATTTTGTTGTCTATGAACGATTTCACATCTTGCCTCTGCATCACAAAATCTGTCAAGTGTGCGCCATGTTAAATAACAGCAAGGGGAGGAATACATGTGTATGTGATCACAATTTACATGTGTGTCTGTGTGTAAACAAAAGTAAATTCAGAAAATTTTAGTCAGTGCCTAAATATAAGAACCTCTGTTAAAACTCAATACATGTATTTCTGAATCACCCCAACTCTTCCAAATCACACCCATTAATTGTGGTGAAAATTAGGATAGGGAAAACCCTAAAAATACACAAATCCAGAGCCAAAACATTATCAAAAGCAATAAAAATCCTGTTAGAAATGCCAACAGAGTTCAATCTCCATTGACATCTGTTGCTTGCATCAGTCTTAAAAGTCTTTGACATCTTAAATATTGGGAGTTGTGTCTCACTGATCTAGACATAGGTCCATGAGAACATGTAAGACCAAGGTCATCAGAATTTTAAATGTTATTGTTCTTCATAAGGGCTTTGCCTTGTGGCTCAGCTGGTAAAAAATCGGCCTGCAATATGGAAGAACTGGGTTTGATCTCTGGGTTGAGAAGGTCCGCTGGAGAAAGAATGACTACCCCCACTCCAGTATCCTGACCTGGAGAATTCTTGATAAATCAATTTGCTTAATCCTAGAGAGGAAGATGGACCAGCATTCTTTTTACCTTCCCTCTCAGCTTTATCAGGTAGCTTTTACTTGGAAACCCTAGAAATTCGTGAAGCCACTAAAGCAAACACTAGATTTAGGCTTTTTTATTGAGAGAAAATTGCCTTAAATGTTTTTGCTTTGGCACAAATTACTAATATGCTTAGAAAAAGCAATGAAACTCCCTCATCATGCCTGTATTCTTGCTGTTTAGTCGCTAAGTTGTGCCTGACTCTTTGCAACCCATGAACTGAAACCCACCAGGCTCCTCTGTCCATGGGATTTCCAAGACCAGAATACTGGGGTGGGTTGCTATATGCTTCTCCAGGGAATCTGCTCAACCCAGGGGTTGCACTCATCCTGAAGAAGATCTTCTACATTGGAAGGCGGATTCTTTACCACTGAGCCCCCAGGGAAGCCCAGACCCATATTACTAATTGTCTAAAAAAGATTTTACTTTAATAAGATATACACTGTAGCAGAACAGAAAATCCTGTGTCTTACAGTCCCAATGAGGAAACATATTTACCACGTGAATGGTTTTTTCTTTTAAATTTGAAAAATATAGTCCTCATTGCCATGGCAAAGACCTGTAATGTATGTCCCCTCTCATATGGCTACTGAGGCTCAGCTATAAGCCCTAGAATAAGCAGGTTATTCAATCACAGAGAATCTGAGCAACTTTATGTTCAAAGACATAAAAGATGATGACTGCAATTTTTTGGCTTCAGTGTTCAGGAATATATACAGACTCCTGTGACTGCCCATTGAGTAAACTACAGTTTTCATTACTGCATTAACTTATTTTTCATCAAATGAAAATTTCAAAAATTATAAAATTCTAAGAAGGCAATGGTATTTAACAACAACAAAAAAAACAGATTTCATGATGGTTCTATCAACTAAGTTTTAAGAATATTAGTCATGCATCAGAATGATTGAGGTCCTACCCAAGCTCTGCTCCTAACTGGTTATGTAACCTTGATTAAGTTACTAAACATCTCTGCACCTCAATTTTAAGATTTTTAAATTAGAAGTTTCCTAGTATCTACCTGAAGAGGTAGAGAGGGATTTAAAATGCTTAGTCCATTGTCCATAAACCTCCCATGTCACAGAGTGGAGGCAACAAGAGCTCAGTGAGTGAATAAAATGATTTGTGAAAGAAACATTATTCTAAGACACATGTGGTGTCTTAAAGCAATACAATCCTAAAGCAGGAGACTCGGTCAGGTATACTATATTCTCAACACTTATTCATATGACTGACACATATGAGCTGGTGCTCAAAAAGCTTTCCTGAATGAATGCAGGTATAGCTTGGAATGATTATATCTCATGTAAGCATTAAAGCATAATTTTAAAGAGCATTTTCTCTTGTACTTACTCATTTCACATCCATAAGGAAATGTTGGTACCAAATAAAGCAAAATAAATGAAACAAATATGAAAACACAAAACGTCAACCCTCTAACTAAAGCACACTGTCTTAGAGCAATAGAGCTGCTGCACATGAGTGCTCACACCAGCATCATTTATAAGAGCTAAAAAGTGGAGATAACCAAAATGTTTCCAAAACCATCACTCTTCAAGTGAAGAATGGATCAGGAGAATAGGTGGTGTCGCAGAGCAGCCTATTAAGTGACCATAAGGAGTAGAGAAGAGCAGAAATGGAGACACGCCACGGAGAGACTCCACGAGGAGAAAGAAGACAGGTACACACAGTCACATGCAAGCTGATTCTGTCTCTAGGAAGCGCCCAGAACCGTCACATCCACAGAGACAGAGACCAGGGGAGTGGATGCCCGTGTCTGGGGGAAACGGGGAACTGGAGTGACTGCTAATGGGCACAAAGTTTCCTCCTGGGGTGGTGTTCTGGAATCAGATAGTACTGATGACTGCTCAGCTCTGTGAACATGCTAAACACCACTCAGTTGTACAGTTAAAAGCGTGAAGGTGATGATACGTGAATTATCTTTATAAAGCTGTTATTTAAAAAGTGACAGAGCTGAAAATACTCATATTGATTACAGATCAAGTGCTGGGACAGAAGGAGTCCTGGGGGTTCTAATCCGCCAATATCAGGGCAAAGTAAGATGGTTATAATGCTTTGATCTTAAAGAGGAGGGTACAATTTATGAAGAGGGTTTACCAGGAAGCAAATTCGGCTTGTATTTCAGGATGCCTTAGTGTCCTGGGCCCAAGAAAGTTGATTCTGTAATTTCTTTTTCTTTTTCT
>SJYF01001444.1:1336040-1355437 GCA_006410515.1 Procapra przewalskii | reverse complement strand
TTTTTTTTTTTTGAAAAATATAGTCCTCATTGCCATGGCAAAGACTTGTAATGTATGTCCCCTTTAATATGGATACTGAGGCTCAGCTATAAGCCTTGGAATAAGCAGGTTATTCAATCACAGAGAATCTGAGCAACTTTATGTTCAAAGACATAAAAGATGATGACTGCAATTTTTTTACTTCAGGTTCAGGAATATATACAGACTCCTGTGATTGCCCATTGAGTAAAGCACAGTTTGATTATTGCATTAACTTATTTTTCATCAAATGAAAACTTCAAAAATTAGAAAATTCTAAGAATACAATGGTATTTAACAAAAAGAAAACAGATTTCATGATAGTTCTATCAACTAGCGTTTAAGAATATTAGTCATGCATCAGAATGATTGAGGTCCCACCCAAGCTCTGCTCCTACTGGTTATGTAACCTCGATTAAGTTACCAAACATCTCTACAACTCAATTTTTTCATTTGTAAATTGAAAGTTTCCTAGTATCCACCTGAAGAGGTGGAGAGGGATTTTAAATGCTTAGCGCATTGTCCATAAACCTGTCAATGTCACATACTGGAGACAAACGAGCTCAGTGAGTGAATATAATGATTTGTGAAAGAAACCTTATTCTAAGAAACATTATTCTGGTGTCTTAAAGCAAAACAGTCCTAAAGCAGGAGACTGGGTCATGTACACTATGTTCTCAACACTTATTCATATGACTGACGCATATGAGTAGGTGCTCAAAAAGTTTCCCTGAATGATGCAGGTATAGCTTGGAATGATATCTCATGTAAGCATTAAAGCATAATTTTAAAGAGCATTTTCTCTTGTACTTACTCATTTCACATCCTAAGGAAATGTTGGTGCCAAATAAAGCAAGATGAAAGGAAACAAATATGAAAACATAAAACGTCAAACCTCTACCTGAAAGCACACTCGCTTAGAGCAATAGAGCTGCTGCACATGAGTGCTCACACCAGCATCATTTATAAGAGCTAAAAAGTGGAGATAACCAAAATGTTTCCAAAACCATCATTCTCCAAGTGAAGAATGGATCAGGAGAATAGGTGGTATTACAGAGCAGCCTATTAAGTGACCATAAGGAGTAGAGAAGAGCTGAAATGGAGACACGCCATGGAGAGACTCCACGAGGCGAAAGAAGACAGGTACACACAGTCACATGTGAGCTGATTCTGTCTCTAGGAAACGCCCAGAACCATCATATCCACAGAGACAGAGAACAGAGGAGTGGATGCCCGTGTCTGGGGGAAATGGGGAACAGGAGTGACTGCTAATGGGTAACAAGTTTCCTCCTGGGGTGGTGTTCTGGAATCAGATAGTACTGATGACTGCACGACTCTGTGAACATGCTAAACACCACTCAGTTGTACAGTTAAAAGCGTGAAGGTGATGATACGTGAATTATCTTTATAAAGCTGTTATTTAAAAAGTGATAGAGCTGAAAATACTCATATTAATTACAGATCAAGTGCTGGGACAGAAAGAGTCCTGGGGGGTTCTAATCTGCCAATATGGACAAAATAAGATGGTTATAATGCTTTGATCTTAAAGAGAAGGGTAAAATTTATGAAGAGGGTTTACCATGAAGCAAATTCAGCTTGTATTTCAGGATCCCTTAGTGTCCTGGGTGCAAGAAACTTGAGTCTGTAATTTTATTTTCTTTTTCTTAAGAAGAGCCTCTGAAATCACAGAAGACTCAGGCTCTGCAAAACCTTCATCTGTACCTGTCGGTCCCACAAAATCATACAAAAGAATAAAGAATGGGTGAGGTTCAGAGACCTCCAGAATGCCAGGACGAATTTCTCTCGGTGAGTTTCATTCATTGGAAGTTACAGTGAGAGCCACACATTTCTCTGTTTGCTGCTCTTCTGCTGTGGGAACATTGTGAACATGTTAAGAATTTCAAGTCAATCAATTTCAAGAATCCCAGTCAAGCAAACTCCATGTGCCCTCTTTTCACTAACGAACTGAGTGTTCGTTGGTCACTGAATTTGACACATTTCAAAAGGATCAGAGGCCTCGATACAGTGATAAAGATAATATGTCAGGCTACGTGGTCATGCTTATGTCCAGAATTTCTCACAGCACAGATCCTCAAGACCAGAATAGGGATCATGACCTAGTATTCTGTAAAGAGCTGCCATGAATGATGACAAGATGTGGGTGGAGCTGTGTCACCAACATATAAGCAAGACACCTCATGCACAAAATGTTCACTGACTAGAATGCTCTGGCCCACAGGGCCCTTGACAGAAGGAATATCTTCTCAGGAACCATCTTTATGGGACTCGCAGCAGCAGCATGTCTTGAGCAACCATAAGAGCTGGAAAAGCCAAGGGGAAAGAGTGTGGAGGCCCCAGTCACTAGAGACGCAGTGTCTGCAGGCGAAACTCAGCAAGACACAGAATTCTGGTCTGAATTATCAAACTCAGATGGTAGCTTCGAGGCCATACATTCATCCATGAATGAGGTGCCTTGGGAGTTTTCATTAACAGGTCGTGACATATTTCAGCATATATCAACTGAACTGTCATTGAACAGAGTTAATGTCATTTCAGGAATTCTATGTCATCTGGAGAAATGTGACTGGACTAAAAACAGGCATTTCTGGAGAAGGCCTTTTAGATTCCTTTTTACACTGTCCCTCCCAGATTCCTCTCTGTAGAACTATCCAAGAATTTCAGGGTTCTTGGCACTGAGCTTCAGAGCTGGAAGTACTTTGACGATGCCTCTGGCATAAAACAAGGCCTTCCCAGGTGGCTCAGTGGTAAAGAGTCTGCCTGACAAACAGGAGACATGGGTACCATTCCTGGGTCGGGATAATTCCCAGGGAAAGAAATGGCAACCCAGTGCAATCTTCTTGCCTGGGAAATCCCATGGACAGAAGAGCCCGCTACAGTCACAGGGCCGCAAAAGAGTCAGATATGACTTAGCAAATAATAAACAACACAGCTAGCATAAAACACCTAAGACAGAAAGAACACCCCCTTGCAGGGCTGCCCACAGCAGAGCCCCATCTGCACTCTGGGTTTGTGCTCGGCTCCCCCGCAGCCCTGTGTCACTGTGTCTCTCAGAGCACAGTAGTACACAGCCGAGTCTGATGCCTGCACTGCCCGTTTCTGCAGGTGGAAGGACCTGTCACTCTTAACAAGAGTGGCCTGAAAACCTTCATGCTCTACCTTCTCGTCTGCTCTTAAGCCCTTCAGGAGGAGTTGAGGAGCTTTGTTGAGATGCTGGACGTACCAGAAAAGATAGGGACTCGAATATGTGGTCTGGTAAGTGCAGTTCAGGGTCATGAGAGCCCCCTCTGAGACAGTCACTGGGCCTTCTGTCTGGTTCACTGAGTCACCATTGGTCCCTCCTGGAAGAGAATCACTTTGTTATCGTAGAAATGTACAGGAGGACAGTTTTCAGCCAGAGAAGAAATATAAAACTTACCTATAATCATAGAAAAATGACAAATCATTAACATTTAGAATAAAATGTTACTTACTGAATATTAAGATGATCAGAAGAACTGAGTGAGTGACAGGATGCATTTTCCCAAAAGAAAACGATCCTTGTTCCCTCCAATACACAAATCTAAGAAATCTAGTCTCCATCTGGATGTTACAGAAGCTCCTCACTCAGAAACTGAGAGCCCCCTTTCTGTTCTGCAGCAAATATTCTGTCTTGTGGCTACAAAGCAGGCAAGTGAAACCAGCTCCTGAATACAGTGAGGAACCGCATCTGAAGGAAGCCCCGCCCTCTGGTGGTGATCATGAAAATTGCACCACATTCCGCTCTGATCTATTTCTCCTGGTAATAGCTTGTGGGGTACATACAGGAGAATGGGACAGGACCCTAAGAAGAGAGTCCTAAACATAAGCGTGCTTAGCGAATATTCTATTATTACTTCCATAATTTTTTGCATGGTACAGGTATCTCTAGCTTCGCAAGAAAACCCAGTTACAATTTCTAGACGGAATAGTCAGAGGCTCCTTCCTTGTGTCTCTGATTCCCATGGTCAGAGAAGGATCCCTCTGTATGGAAAGTGCTTCCTCCTCAACACAAATCATTTCTCTGAAGTACTTACGTTCATGTTGACTCTGTCAACATCCCGTGGAGAAAATTTTATCTAAGGCAGGGGTCAAATAATGTGTAGTTAAGTGATAAGGTTATTATCCTGATTTATCATGGAATGACAGATTTGTAAAACACAATACAAGTAAAATGTGACTTCTTTTTCACTGATAACAGTAGAGTTGATCTTCCAATTGGAAGACTATTTTTTGGTAGCACAGAGATAAGGAAAACAGATGAGATGGGCACTAACATTGCCCAACTTACTTCATGGAGGCAGCTTCCAGGCTCCAGTGCATGAGGGATTTACCAAAAATAGTACAGCTGTCTCATTGTGGGATTGAGACAGAATAGGAAAACCGAGATTCTAAAATACCTAAAAATTAGGGACCTCTGTAAAGGAGAGGAGGAATATTACCGAGAGAGAGAGAGAAAAGTGCCAGGCAGGGCTTGTGGGGGGAGAGTGAGGGTGGTGGGAGTTGGACCATCCTTGGATGACGGCAACCTTACGCCTTTAGCCTCATGAGGGACAGGTGGCCTTAATTAGGTACCTTGGTTCTTGAAATCAAACACTATCATTTCCCTTCTTGTCACACAGTTGTTTTAACTCAACTATGCATTTTTTAGAATGTAAAGTTTAGATGCTTAATTTGTTCACCAGGTACTCTTCATTCCAGAGGCATGTCTGCGTGGTGTTCATCTGTCTTCTGTTTATTTGTTTTATTGGGGATTCAGGCATCTCTATGGAAAGAACTGTTTGCTCAGTGTCTGTCACCCTGTTGTCCAGTTTCCTGTGCAATTATTTCTGCTAGAGAAGTGAACCCAGCAGAAGACTTAATGGGGTCATTTCATAGCGTGTTCTTTTCTCTAGGATAGGGTTTATTTTATATGAATCGTACTATATTATGGTAAGAATTGTTGCCATTGTTCTTTACTGACATACACCATTCTGAGGCCTGGGAACGTGTGATTGCAGACAGCTGGGAGGTTGCCCTACACGGGCTCTCACGGCAGCGCTGCCAATCCAGGAACAGTGGCTGTGACTCAGTCAGATGAGCCAAGCACAGTCTTCTTCAAATGCGCCTTTTTCATCTACAGAGATTTTCTCACCTGTTAAAATGAATTTTCTTAGTTTTTACCAAAACGAGGATCATTTTTAATGCGCATCTGTGTGCTGAGCTGTTCTTTTTGTTTGTTTCTTGTCTGTGCCAGCTCTTATTTTAGGCGTGTGGGATCTAGTTCCCTGACCAGGGATCGAATCTGGGCCTCCTGCAACGTGAGTGCAGAGTCCTCCTCACTGAACCAACCCCTCCACCTAAAATTAGCATCTTGAGTCGAGGTTATCATACTGGCAGGACTCTCTGGCTCCGCAGATCACCTAGATTCTCTTAAACTCTTGGGCATTTTCAGGAATCCCTAGCTTCCAGTATTCATTCTGGAAATTTACAGGGTTGTCTACAATGTGGAAACAAAAATCAGTCACAATTCCTACCTCAAATTGCTTTCAGTTGATTGAGGATCAGGGAAGCAAAAAAAAAAAAAAAATCCTATGCCCTGTCTGTACTCCCACTAGCCTGGACCCCAATACATGAAATGAGGAATCAGACTAGAAGTAAAGAGCTGAAACAGTTACCACCAGGGGAATAAAACCTGCTAGAATACTTCTTCCCCCACCGTTAAGATGTATTTTTGTTCTTTCATCTCCCTCTTCATTTCTGTGCCCTCTGTATTAAGATGTTGAACCCCCAGTGCTCAGGTGGTGAGCACCTAGCGTGCAGAACTCTAGGATTTCAGGGAGGAAGGTAGTGCTGACCTTCAGGAGGGTGTGGATTCACCCTGAGTGAAGATGGTGACTTCATCTGCCAAGACCATAAAACTACTGTAACTACTAAACTCTGCATTTAAGTAGTTGTGTCCATAAATTGGGTTTCCCCAGTAGCTCAGCAGTAAAGAAATCTGCCTGCAAATTGAGGAGATGAGGGTTCAATCCCTGGGTCAGGAAGATCCCTTGAAGGAGAAAACAACCCACTCCAGTATTCTGCCTAGAAAATTCCACGGACAGAGTAGCCTGGCAGGCTACGGTCCACAGGATTGCAAAGAGCCGGATGCCATTTAGCAGCTGAGCACCAGACACAATGCACACACACCTGTAAATCATGAAATGACAGTGATTAGTGTCCTGGCCGCATCTCACAGCCTGCCCCGCAGTAAACATGCATCTCTTCCCACCTGCTGTGCCCACCACTGTCCTTCCAGAAAGTCTGCTCCCAGAAGTTGAGACAGGAGTTCAGCCTGAAAGATGAGGGGAGGCTCTGTGCAACGGGCACGAGTGTAGCAGAGACACAGAGGGTGACAAAGAGGCTCCGCCTTCCTGCTCATGAGCAAAGGAGTGTGGACACGCTTCTGCTTGGCGAGGGGGTGGTAACCTCTCCTAGTCTCTGTAGGCGAAAAGCCCACCCCAGTGCCAAGACAGCTTATTGTAAGAGCACATAAACACTTCTCCACGTGTCTGAAATACGGCTGACTGGTGAATTAATTTCTCCTGCTTTTGCTGCTGCTCCGTCTCTAGGTCATGTCTGACTCTTTACGACCCCAGGAACCCCAGCATGTCAGGCTTCCCTGTCCTTCACTATCTCCCAGAGTTTGCTCAAACTCTGTCCATTGAGTCAGTGATGCCATCCAACCTTCTTACCCTCTGTCACCTTCTTATCCTCTTGCCCTCAATCTTTCCCATCATCAGTGTCTTCTCCAGTGAATTGGTTCTTCGCAATCAGGTGGCCAAAGAATTGGAGCTTCAGTTTCAGTATTCCAGCAGGTTTTATTCCACTGGTGGTAACTGCATCAGTAACTGCTAGTAATTCCAGATTCAAGATTGCTGCTTAGCCTCCTTTATGGTCCAACTTTCACACCCATACATGATTACTGGGTAAACCATAGATCTGACTATAGGGACCTTTGTCAGTAAAGTAATGTCTCTGCTTTTTAATATACCATCTAGGTTTGTCACATCTTTTCTCCCAAGGATCAAGCGTCTTTTAATTTCATGGCTACAGTCACCATCTGCAGTGACTTTGGAACCCAAGAATATAAAATCTGTCATTGTTTCCACTTTTTACCTATCGATTTGCCATAAAGTGATGGGACCAGATGCCATAATCTCAGTTTTTTGAATGTTGAGTTTTAATCCAGCTTTTTCATTCTCTCCTTTCACCCTCATCAAGCGGCTCTTTACTTTCTCTTTGCTTTCTGCCATTAGAGTGGTACTATCTGCATGTCTGAGATTGTTATTATTTCTCCTGGCAAACTTGATTCCAGTTTGTGAATCATCCAGCCCTGCATTTCGCATGGTGTACTCTGCATATTAGTTAAATAAACAGGGTGACAATATATAACCTTGGAGTACTCTTTTTCCAAATTTGAACTAGTCCACTGATCCATGTCCAGTACTAACTGTTGCTTCTTGTCCTGCATGCAGGTTTCTTGGGTATTCCCATCTCTTTAAGAATTTTCCAGTTAGTTGTGATCCACACAATCAAAGGCTTTAGCATAGTCAATGAAACAGAAGTAGATATTTTTTTATATCCCTTGCTTTTTTTCTGTGATTCAGAGGGTGTTAGTAATTTGATCTCTGGTTTGTCTGCCTTTTCTAAACTCGGCTTGTATGTCTGAAGTTCTTGGTTCCTGTACTGCTGAAGCATAGCTTGAAGGATTTTGAGCATCATCTTGTTAGCATGTGAAATGAGTGCAACTGTATGGTAATTTGAACATTCTTTGGCATTCATTTCCCTGAGATAAGGTTATTAGCAAAGAAAATATCCTTTCCCAGTTTGAATACAAACAATACACACAACACCTGCGATATTTACAGAGTGGGCTGCTCTCATCCACAGGGTCATTGACATAAGGAATATCTTGCCAGAAACTCTCCTCCTGGAACTTACTTAGGTAGCAGCATTTCTGGAGCAACCAGAAGGGATGGAAAAGTCAAGGAAAGAGAGAATAAATCTCAGTCACAGAAGATGAAGTGTCTGCAGGTGAAACTCAGCAGAATACACAATCATGGCCTGAATTTTAAAAACCAGAGACTAGTTCCAGGTAACACAGTCATCCATTAACATTGTGCCCTGGAATTTTCCTTAACACATTGTGAAATATTTCAGCATATACAATCTGAATTGTCACTGAAGAGTTAATGTCACTTTAAGGGATTCTATGCCATCTAGGGAAAAGTGGATGGGCTGAAAACCGGCATTTCTGGAGAAAAGCTCTTAGGTTTCTTTCTGCACTGTCCTGCTCCAGATTCTTCTCTGTAGGGCAACCCAAGAATTCATAGGTCCTTGGCTCTGAGGAGATACCTGGAAGTGCTTTGACAATACCTCTAGCATAGCACACTGGAGACAGAAACAGCACCCCCTTGTAGGGCTGCCCACAGCAGAGCCCCATCTGCACTCTGGGTTTGTGCTCAGCTCCCCCACAGCCCTGTGTCACTGTGTCTCTCAGAGCACAGTAGTACACAGCCGAGTCTGATGCCTGCACTGCCCGTTTCTGCATGTGGAAGGACCTGTCACTCTTAACAAGAGTGGCCTGAAAACCTTCATGCTCTACCTTCTCGTCTGCTGTTAAGCCCTTCAGGAGGAGTTGAGGAGCTTTGTTGAGATGCTGGACGTACCAGAAAAGATAGGGAGCCGAATTAGCAGTCTGGTAAGTGCAGTTCAGAGTCATGAGAGCCCCCTCTGAGACAGTCACTGGGCCTTCTGTCTGGTTCACTGAGTCACCACTGGTCCCTCCTGGAAGAGAATCACTTTGTTATCGTAGAAATGTACAGGAGGAGTTTTCAGTCAGAGAAGAAAAGTAAAACTTACCCATAGTTATAAGAAAGTGAAAAATCATTAACATTTAGAATAAAACATTACTTACTGAATATTAAGATGATCAGAAGAACTGAGTGAGTGACAGGATGCATGTTCACAAAAGAAAACGATCCTTTTTCCCTGGAATACACCTGTTTAACAAATCTAGTCTCCATCTGGATGTTACAGAAGCTTCTCGCTCAGAAACTGAGAGCCCCTGTCTGTACTGCAGCAATGTTCTGTCTTATGGCTACAAAGCAGGCAGTGAAACCAGCTCCTGAACACAGTGAGGAACCGCATCTGAAGGCAGCCCCGCCCTCTGGTGGTGATCGTGAAAATTGCACTACATCGAGTCTGACCTATTTCTCCTGATAATAGCTTGTGGAATTACATACAGGAGAATGGGACAGGACCATAAGCAGAGAGTCCTAAACATAAGCGTGCTTGGGAAATATTCTATTATTACTTCTATAATTTTATGTATGGTACAGGTATCTCTAGCTTCGCAAGAAAACCCAGTTACAATTTCTAGACGGAATAGTCAGAGGCTCCTTCCTTGTGTCTCTGATTCCCATGGTCAGAGAAGGATCCCTCTGTATGGAAAGTGCTTCCTCCTCAACACAAGTCATGTCTCTGAAGTAGTGATATTCATGTTGACTCTGTCAACATGCTGTGGAGAAAATTTTATCTAAGGCAGGTGTCAAATAATGTGTAGTTAAGTGATAAGGTTATTATCCTGATTTATCATGGAATGACAGATTTGTAAAACACAATAAAAATATAATATGTGACTTCTTTTTCACTGATAATGGTAGAGTTGATCTTCCAATTAGAAGACTATTTTTGGACCTTGAACATCAGGGAGCACAGAGATAAGGAAAATAGATGAGATGAGCACTAGCACTGCCCAGCTTACTTCACGGAAGCAGCTTCCAGGCACCAGTGCAGGAGGGATTTTCCAAAAATAGTGCAGCTGTCTCATTGTGGGATTGAGACAGAATAGGAGAATGGAGATCCTGAAATACCTAAAAATTGTGGACCTCTGTGCAGGAGAGCAGGAATGTTGACAAAAAAAGAGAGAGAGAGAAAGATAAGCGCAAGGCAGGGGTTGTAGGGGAGAGAAGGGGTTGGGGGGAGCTGGACTATCCTTGGAGGACTGAAACCTCACCCCTTTAGCCTCGTGAGGGACAGGTGACCTTACTTAGGTAACCTGCTTCTTGTAGCAGCTTTTTACCTCTTGTCACATTCTTGCTTTAATTCAACTAAGCATTTTTTTTAGAATGTCAAGTTTAGATGCTTAATATGTCAGCCAGGCACTCTCCATTCCTGAGGCTTGTGTGTGGTATTCATCTGTCTTCTGTTTGTTTGTTTGTTTTATTAGGGATTCAGGAATCTCAATGGAAAGAACTGTTTGCTCTGTGTCTGTCAGCCTGTTTGTCTAGTTTCTTGTGCAATTATTTGTGCTGGTGAAGTGAACCCAGCAGAAGATTTAATGAGGTCATTTCATAGCTTGTTCTTTTCTCTAGGATAGGGTATCTTTTATGCAAAATCTGACTATATTATGGTAAGAATTGTTGCCATTGTTCTTTGCTGACATACACCATTCTAAGGCTTGGGAACGTGTGGCTGCAGACAGCTGGGAGGCTGTCTTACACGGGCTCTCAGGGCCATGCTGTCAATCCAGTAACAATGGCTGTGACTCAGTCAGATGAACTTAAGAACAGTCAAATGTGCC
Organism: Procapra przewalskii; assembly: GCA_006410515.1. Lineage (NCBI taxonomy): Eukaryota > Metazoa > Chordata > Mammalia > Artiodactyla > Bovidae > Procapra > Procapra przewalskii. The sequence goes on along the minus strand of SJYF01001444.1, from coordinate 1,344,774 downwards.
TTTTTCACCTACAGAGATTTTCTCACCAGTTAAAATTAATTTTGTTATTCTTACCAAAACGAGGATCATTTTTAAGGTGCATCTGTTTGCTGTGCTGTTTTGTTTCTTGTCTGCACCAGGTCTTATTTTAGGCATGTGGGATCTAGTTCCCTGACCAGGGATCGAACCTGGGCCTTCTGCAACGTGAGTGCAGAGTCCTGCTCACTGAACCAACCCTCCACCTAAAATTAGCATCTTGAGTTGAAGTTATCATGCTGGTAGGACTCTCAGGCTCTGCAGATCACCTAGATTCTCTTAAACTCTTGGGCATTTTCAGGAATCCCTAGGCTCCAGCATTCATTCTGAAAATTTACAGGGTTGTCTACAATGTGGAAACCAAAATCAGACACAATTCCTACCTCAAATTGCTTTCAGTTGATTGAGGAGCAGGGAAGCAAAAAAAAAAAAAATCCTATGCTCTGTCTGTACTCCCACTAGCCTGGACCCCAGTACATGAAATGAGGGATCAGACCAAAAGCAGAGAACTGACAAGTTACCACTAGGGAACTAAAACCTGCTAGAATACTTGTATTTCCCCACCATTAAGATTTATTTTTGTTCTTTCATCTGCCTCTCCATTTCTAGGTCTGTTTATGAAGATGTGAACCCCCAGTGCTCAGGTGGCCAGCACCCAGTGCAGGACTTCAGGATGTCGGGGAGGAAGGCAGTGCTGACCTTCAGGTGGGTGCGGATTCAGCCTAAGTGATGATGGTGAGCACATCTGCCAAGACCATGAAACTACTGTGACTATCAAACTCTGCATTTAAGTAGTTGTGCCAACAAATTGGGCTTCCAGGTGCTAAGTGATAAAGAATCTGCCTACCAGTTGAGGAGATGAGGGTTCAATCCTTGGGTAAGAAAGATCCCCTGGAGAAGGGAATAGCAACACACTCCAGGTTCTTGCCTGAAAATTCCATGGACAGAGGAGCCTGTTGGGCTACAGTCCACGAGGTCACAAAGAGTCAGACATCACTTAGCAACTCATGCATGCCTATAAATTATGAAATGACAAAGATTAGTATCCTGGCCACATCTCACAGACTGCCCAGCAGTAACACATAAATCTCTTCCTGCCTGCTGTGCCCACCCCTGTCCTTCCAGAAAGTCTCCTCCCAGAAGGTACAGATAGGAATTCAGCCTGCAGAGATGCAGAGGGACTCTCTGTGCCGTGGGCATGATTGTATCAGAGACTCAGAACAGTATCCAAGGCTCCGCCTTCCTGCTCCTGAGCAGAGGAGTGGGGAGAGGCTCCTGCTTCAAGAGGGGTGGTACTATCTCCTTGTTTCTTGAGCAGGTGAAAGAGCTCACTCTGCTGCCAAGATAACTAATTGTAAGAGTACATAAACACTTCTTCCATGTGTCTGAAATATGACTGATTGATGAGTTAATTTTCCGTGTTTTTGTTGCTGCTCATCCCTAGGTCATGTCTGACTCTTTGCAACCCCAGGAACTGCAGCATGCCAGGAGCTTTGTTCTCTCCTTGACTTTTCTACCCCTTCTGGTCGCTCCAGAAATGCTGCTGCCTAAGTAAGTTCCAAGAGGAGACCATCCTGACAAGATATTCCTTCTGAAGTGCCCTGTGGATCAGAGCAGCTCACTCTGTGAATACTGCAGGTGTGTGTGTCCTTCCCTGTCCTTCACTATCTCCCAGCATTTGCTAAACTCACGGCCATTGAGTCAGTGATGCCATCCAACCATCTTGTCCTCTGTCACCTCCTTATCCTCTTGCCCTCAATCTTTCCCAGCATCAGGGTCTTCTCCAGTGAACTGATTCTTCACATCAAGTGGCCAAAATATTGGAACTTCAGCTTCAACATAAGTCCTTCCAATGAATATTCAGGGTTGATATTCTTTAGGATTGACTGGTTTGATCTCCTTGCAGTCCAAGGGACTCTCGAGAGTCTTCTTCAACACCACAGCTAGAAAGCATCAATTCTTTGGCACTCAGCCTTCTTTGGTTAAATTTTCATATCCATACATGATTACTGGGAACCATAGCTCTGATTCTATGGACCTTTGAGGGTAAAGTAATGTCTCTGCTTTTTAATATGCTGTCTAGTTTGGTCATAACTTTTCTTCTGAGGAGCAAGCATCTTTAAATTTCATGGCTGCAGTCCCCATTTGCAGTGATTTTGAAGCCCAAGATAATTAAATCTGTCACTATTTCCTCATTTTCCCCATTTATTTGCCATAAAGTGATGAACCAGATGATGTAATCTTAGTTTCTTAATGTTGAGTTTTAATCCAGTTTTTTCACTCTCCTCTTTAACCTGCATCAAGAGGTTCTTTAGTTTCTTTTCACTTTCTGCCATCAGAGTGGAATCATCCGCATACCATTGAGGTTGTTGATATTTCTTCTGTCAATCTTGATTCCAGCTTATGAGTCATCCAGCCCTGTATTTCACATGATGTACTCCACGTATAAGTTAAATAATTAGGATGAGAATATATAGCCTTGACGTACTCCTTTCCTAATGTTGAACCAGTCCATTGTTCCATGTCCAGTACTAACTGTTCCTTCTTGTCCTTCATACAGGTTTCTTGGGTATCCCCATCTCTTTAAGAATTTTCCACAGCTTATTGTGATCCACACAGTCAAAGGCTTTAGTGTAGTCAATGAAGCAGAAGTAGATTTTTTAAATCCCCTTGCTTTTTCTGTGATCCAGCAGAGATTGGATCTGCTCTGGTTCCTCTGCCTTTTCTAAACCCAGCTTCTACAACAGAAATTCTTGGTTCATGTACTGCTGAAGCATGGCTTGAATGATTTTGAGCATCATCTTGCTAGCATGTGAAATGAGTGCAATTGTATGGTAATTTGAACATTCTTTGGCATTCATTTCCCTGAGATGAGGTTCCTAAGAAAGAGAACCTCGTACCTAGTTTGAATACAAACAATACATACAACACCTGCGATATTTACAGAGTGGGCTGCTCTGATCCGCAGGGCCCTTGACAGAAGAAATATCTTGTCAGAAATTCTCCTCCTGGAACTTACTTAGGCAGCAGCATTTCTGGAGCAACCAGAAGGGATGGAAAAGTCAAGGAAAGAGAGGATAAATCTCCAGTCACTGAAGATGGAGGGTCTGCAGGTGAAACTCAGCAGGAAACACAATCATGGCCTGAATTTTAAAAACCAGAGACTAGCCTCCAGATCACACAGTCACCCATCAACATTGTGCCCTGGAATTTTCCTTAACACATTGTGAAATATTTCAGCATATATAATCTGAATTGTCAATGAAGAGTTAATGTCACTTTAAGGGATTCTATGCCACCTGGGGAAATGTGGATGGGCTGAAAACTGGCATTCCTGGAGAAAGCGCTTAGGTTCCTCTTTACACTGTCCTGCCCCAGATTTCTCCGTAGGTCAGTCCTAGAATTCCAGTGTCCTCGGTTCTGAGTATCAGAGCTGGAAGTGCTTTGACAATATCTCTGGAGAGAAACAACACCCCTTGCAGGGCCTCCCACAGCAGAGCCCCATCTGCATCTGGGTTTGTGCTCAGCTCCCCCTGCAGCCCTGTGTCACTGTGTCACTCAGAGCACAGTAGTACACAGCCGAGTCTGATGCTTGCACTGCCCGTTTCTGCAGGTGGAAGGACCTGTCACTCTGAACAAGAGTGGCCTGAAAACCTTCACTCTTTGGCTTCGGGTTTGTCACCGAGCCCTTCAGGAGGAGTTGAGGAGCTTTGTTGAGATGCTGGATATACCAGAAAAGATAGGGAGAAAAAACAGCAGTCTGGTAAGTGCAGTGCAGGGTCATGAGAGCGCCCTCTGAGACAGTCACTGGGCCTTCTGTCTGGTTCACTGAGTCACCATTGGTCCCTCCTACAAGAAAATCAATTTGTTATCATAGAAATGTACAGGAGGAGAGTTTTCAGCCAGAGAAGAAATATAAAACTTACCTATAATAATAGAAAAATGACAAATCATTAACATGTAGGATAAAATGTTACTTACTGAATATTAAGATGATCAGAAGAACTGAGTGAGTGACAGGATGCATGTTCGCAAAAGAAAACAATCCTTGTTCCCTGGAATACACCAGTCTAACAAATCTAGTCTCCATCTGGATGTTACAGAAGCTCCTCGCTCAGAAACTGAGAGCCCCTTTCTGTACTGCAGCAATGTTCTGTCTTGCGGCTACAAAGCAGGCAAGTGAAACCAGCTCCTGAATACAAGGGGGAGCAGCATCTGAAGGAAGCCCCGCCCTCTGGTGGTGATCGTGAAAATTGCACCACATTCCGGTCTGACCTATTTTCTCCTCATAATAGCTTGTGGGGTATGTACAGGAGAATGGGACGGGACCCTAAGAAGAGAGTCCTAAACATAAACGTGCTTAGAGAAATACTCTATTATTACTTCCATAATTTTTTGCATGGTACAGGTATCTCTAGCTTGGCAAGAAACCCCAGTTACAATTTCTTGACGGAATAGTCAGAGGCTCCTTCCTTGTGTCTCTGATTTCCATGAGTCAGAGAAGGATCCCTCTGTATGGAAAGTGCTTCCTCCTCAACCCAAGTCCTTTCTCTGAAGTAGTGATATTCATGTTGACTCTGTCAACATGCCGTGGAGAAAATTTTATCTAAGGCAGGTGTCAAATAATGTGTAGTTAAGTGATAAGGTTATTATCCTGATTTATCATGGAATGACAGATTTGTAAAACACAATAAAAGTAAAATGTGACTTCTTTTTCACTGATAATGGTAGAGTTGATCTTCCAATTGGAAAACTATTTTTTGACCTTGAACCTCAGGTAGCACAGAGATAAGGAAAACAGATGAGATCAGCAGTAACATTGCCGGGCCTACTTAATGGAGGCAGCTTCCAGGCACCAGCGCATGAGAGATATTCCAAAAACAGTGCAGCTGCCTCACTGTGGGACTGAGACAGATTAGGAAACAGAGATCATGAAATACCTAAAAATTGTTGATCTCTGTACCAGAGAGGAGGAATGTTGACAAAATGAGAGAGAGAGAGAGAGATAAGTGCAAGGCAGGAATGGGCGGAGTTGTGGGGGAGCAGTTGGACCCTCCTTGGATGACGGCAACCTTAGCCTTCAGCCTCATGAGGGACAGGTGCCCTACATCAGTAACCTGGTTCTTGAAACGCAATCACTATCATTTTACGTCTTGTCACATAGTTGTTTTAACTCGACTACGTATTTCTTAGAATGTCAAGTTTAGATGCTTAATATGTTTGCCAGGCACTCTTCATTCCAGAGGCATGTCTACGTGGTGTTCATCTGTCTTCTGTTTGTTTTATTAAGGATTCAGGAATCTCTATGGTACGAACAGTTTGCTCAGTGTCTGTCAGCCCATTTGTCTGGTTTCCTGTGCAATTATTTTTGCCAGTGAAATGAACCCAGAAGAAGATTTAACGTGGTCATTTCATAGCTTGTTTTCTGTAGGGTTGGGTTTACCTTATGCAAAGTAAGACTGTATTATGGTGAGAAGTCAAAACATTGCTCTTTTCTGACATGCCCCATTCTGAGGCTTGGGGGCGCTGCGGCTCAGACAGCTGGGAGGCTGCCTTACACGGGCTCTCGGGGCAGTGCTGTCAGCCCAGGAACATTGTCTGTGAGTCTTAGTTCAGTTAAGTCCGATTTATTTTTGTTTTTATTTCCAATATTCTAGGAGGTGGGTCAAAGAAGATTGTGCTGTGATGTATGTCAAAGAGTGTACTGCCTATGCTTTCCTCGAAGAGTTTGATGGATTCTGGCCTTCATTTAAGTCGTTAATCCATTCTGAGTTTTCTGTGTGTATGGTGTTGGGAGGGCTCTAGTGTCATCCTTTTACCTGTGGCTTTCCAATTATCTTCCAATTAAAAATAAATGTTTCTAAATGGCAACGACCAAGTCACTTGAACACAAGAGCAATCTTCTTCAAATGATACCTAATAATGGACACAGAATTTCTCAACAGTCAAATGGCCTGTTTTCCTAAAATTAGGGTATTCTTTTAATGCATGGCAGTTTGCTGAGCTGTTCTGTTTTCTTTTTGGTTTTGGCTGTGCCAGGTCTTAATCTCGGCTTGTGAGATCCACTTCCCTGACCAAGGATCAAACTCAGGCCCCCTGCATTGGGAGAGCAGAGTCCTCGCCCCTGGACCAAAGTTCCCCCAAACTTAGAGTCTTGAGTCAAGTTACCATGCTGGCACGACTCTGGCTCACGGATCACCGAGGTTCTTTTAAACTGCTGTGCATGTTCAGGAATCCCTAGGCTCCAGCATTCATTCTGGAAACTTACAGAGTTTTCTACAATGTGGAAACCAAAACCAGACATGATTCCTATCTCAAACGGCTTTCAGTTGACTGAGGAGCAGGTTTAAAAAAAAAAAAAAACACCCTCAACCCTGTGTGTAGTCCCACCAGCCTGGACCCAGAGATGTGAAATGAGGGGTCAGCCTGGATGTTGAGAGCTGACACAGTTACCAGCAGGGGAATAAAACCTGCTTGGATATTCCTGTCACTGTTCAAATTTCGTTTTGTTTTTTCGTCTCCCTCTCCCTCCCTAGGCCTTGTTTATCAAGATGTTGAAGCCCCAGTGCTCAGGTGTCCAACACCCAGTGTGCAAGACCCTAGGTTGTTTGGAAGAAATCTGTGTTTACCTTCAGGTGGGTGTTCAGACATCCCCCCTGTTAAATAAGGATGGGGACTGCATCCTCCAGGAATATTAAAACCATTGTAACTATAAATTCTGCATTTTTATAGTTGTGCCTATAAATTTTTAAATGACAATGATTCAGTTTTTATGCCACATCTCCTAGACTGCCCAGAAATAAAACATATACCTTTATTCTCGTTCTGTGTTCCCCACTGTCCTTACAGAAAGTCTGGTCCCAAAGTTGCAGACAGGAGTTCAGCCTGCAGAGATGAAGAGGGTAAACCCTGTGCAAAGGGCCCAATTGTGGCAGAGATGCATGCGCTGACCCAAGGGGTTCCGCATTCCTGCTCATGAGCAGAGGAGTGGGGAGAGGTTCCTGCTTCGGGAGGGGCTGATACTTTCTCCTAGTTTCTTGGAGCACGTGAAAAACTCACTCCACTCCAACGGCAGTCTGCCTTCAAATTGGGTACAGGATGAGAATATCCTCTTTGCCAGTGATCACATCATCTCAGGGAAAATTAATTCATCAATCAATCAAGTTTCAGGCATATTGAAAAAGTTTTTATATACTCTTAAAATAATAACAGGAAAAACTCTCCTTTACTTACACAGAGATTTTTTATCTCACAAGTTATCCAATATCAGTATTTTTTTTTAGGTGAAAAATGCCATTTCTTCATTATCTTTTATCTTGACATGTAGAACTTTGCTGAATGTTCATTAACTGTGTGCAAAATAGGAAGCAAGTCAGTTTGAAGGCTGCAGTGAATATTGAACATGGCTTAGAGCATTTTTCCTGTGATCTGTCTAGAAATATGGGAAAATGCACCTCCAGTTGTATGGCCAGGGGAATGAAAGGGGCCCTCTTTGGCGCTGAGAACGGCACGTTTATTTGAGCATAACTCACCTACTCTTTTCTGTCAGGACCGGGGTCTTGTCTGGAGGGGCTGCTGAGATGGGAACATTGACCACAGGGCTACCAAACCCTGTAGGCGACATTTCTAGCAGCGCCAGCACGGCCCTGGCTTTCACTGAGCTTTGGTTCCTTTCTTAAAAGATAAGGAGAAACTATGTCTTTTAAAAAAATGACATGAATGAAAATCTGATGTAGGTACTGAAAGAAACTCTGCTTTAATATTAATAAAGGTCATCAGTGAGTGATCCCAGCTGTATCAAGATGCCATAATATGTACCTATGCTTAAAATTTTATTTATATAAAACACACAGGCAGGTGTGTTTATGTATAATTTAATTTTGTAATGATTTTAAACAGATAGAGATATATAGATGATTTTGATTCTTAGGTCCATGAAGTAGGTTCTATTATAGCCATTTTACATATTAAGAAACTGATGGACAGAGAGGCTAAGGAGTACCTCAAAAGTCATGCTGTGATGCAGATGACAGGGTTTGAATCCAGCTAATTTCAATTCATCCTTTTATTAAGGATGATATCAAATGTATACAAAAGTGTTAGGGATGAAAGAGCAAGTCTGGGCCTGTCCTCCCCTCCTGCCTGCATGCCTGCCCCTTTTCCTCCGCCCTCTCCCGTCCAGCGATGCAGAACAGTGCTCCTGATGTGTTAAAGGCAGGTGGCTTCCCATGTCACTGTACTCTCTTCCTGCACCCGTAGCTTCTTGTTACACTGTGAAGCAATGTGAAAAGCGCCTCGATAACTTCTACACCACCTAATAAACCATTTTAAGTAAGGGAGGGTGTTAGGAACTCAAAAAGGATATGAACTAAGTGGTCCTGTGAGGTGAGTAAAATTTTGGAAAGGACTTCCCTGGTGGCTCAGATCGAAAAAAAATATCTGTCTGCAATACTGGAGAACAAGGTTCAGTCCCTGGGTCGGGAAGATCCCCTGCAGGAATAAATGGCAGCCCACTCGAGTCATCCTGCCTGGGGAATGCCATGGACAGAGGAGCCTGGCAGCCCACAGTCCATAGGGTTGCAAAAGAGTTGCCCACGACTGAGTGACTCACACTAACTCAGCAGCAGCTTCATGACTCACCTTCACACTTTACAGACGAGGACGCAGAAAGTCAGAGCGAACACCTTGCTTAAGGTCACACAGTCTGTGCTGTGAGGTC
>SJYF01001444.1:1276256-1297791 GCA_006410515.1 Procapra przewalskii | reverse complement strand
TCAACTCACCCTTTCAATATTTTATTGCATCCTTAGCAATTTCTAGTTACTAGCAATTGCTAGTAACATCAGTCATGAATATTTCTTTACTCAATAAATGTTTATTGAACACCTACTATATGTTGGGTACTGGGCTGATTACTGAGAATATTTCAATAAACAAAAGGAATGAAAAGATATATTTCAGGAAAAGTGAAGTGACGATAAAAAAAGTGAGCTCAAAGGCCGTGAAGAGAAGGAAACGAATGAAAAAGTGACTGGAGGGATATGCCGGCCTTTGGAATGTGGTGCAGCACCTCTCACTGCACTTTGCAAGACTGAGTACAAGTATCTCTTCCTCATCTCTAACTCACGAATCAAAGCAATTTCCAAAGCATGATAAATAAAGTAATTAACATTTAGGTACACATCCTATGGAGCAGGATAGATTTCTCGGTCTGTTTGATGATCAAAGAATATTATGTTAGTGATGTCACTCAGATCAAGGACCTTCCTCTCTCTTACTTTCTCTGTCTTGGGCTCTAATTTCCTCTATATCTTTTCTCTTGGGGAAAACGTGTGACTAATAAAGAGCTACTGCTGCTGCTGCTGCTAAGTCGCTTCAGTCGTGTCCAACTCTGTGCGACCCCACAGACGGCAGCCCACCAGGCTCCCCCACCCCTGGGATTCCCCAGGCAAGAACACTGGAGTGGGTTGCCATTTCCTTCTCCAATGCATGAAAGTGAAAAGTGAAAGTGAAGTTGCTCAGTCATGTCTGACTCTTCACGACCCCATGGAAAGAGCTAAAGATGCTTCAAAATCTTGCTATAATCAGTAATAAATATTTTTACTACCATTTGAATATTTAGGGGGCTATGATATCTCTTTACAGCATTAGGGATTCTTGCTTTTCTTGAGTAAGAACATACACTTTCTATTCTAATAGTTGACATTTGCGCTAAAATAAGTCACCTTCTGTGATTGGTATTGGGATTCATTCCACTGCCTTTCCAGTTGATTCATTATTGGGGGCGTTCTTCTTACTATTGCTTCCAGTAAGGCCAGATTGAACTACACAGGCTGAGATTTTGGACCTTGACATTCTTAGATTTTAAAATAAATTCAACAGTCGAGCTAACACATATTAAGGTTGAATATAGGCAACTTTTAAAATCTCTTTAAAGCTTAGCTTTGCCAGCTGAGCTACCAGTGATGCAAACTTCACCTTCCTCCTGTTAGCTGAGGTATAATTGTTTATACCCCATGAATGGCAAGTTGTCACTTTCTCAAAAAATTTTTAAATGCACCTTACTTTGTAAATAACCATTCTAGTTTCAGAAATTACATTATAATAGAGATGGCCCTGTAGATACAAAAGTGAATTACAAAGATATATAAAGGCAACACTCTTCATGATAGCACAATAATAGAAACAAATATTTATTAATAGAAAGGCAGTTAGAATGTTTCAGAGTACTACATGGGATTATAAAGAACTGATTGGACTGTTTCCCAGGTGGCACAGTGGTAAAGAATCTGCCTGTAATGCAGGAGATAGAAAAGACCAGATTTGATCCCTGGGTCAGGAAGATCCATGTTGGAGGAAATGTCAGCCCACTCCAATATTCTTGCCTGAAAAATCCCTTGGACAGAGGAACCTGGCAGGCTACAATCCATGGGGCTGCAGAGAGTCAGACACCACGGAGCATGCACAACCTGATTGTTTACTATAGGATGATTTCCAGCACACTTTATTAACTGAAAGTCAAAAGGGAAATTGGAAAAAATTCAAATAAATCCAACTTGCCTGTCAAATTGTGTCCTTATGCATATGCATGTATGTATAAATATGTATGTAATTGTATAAAATTATATGCAAATATATAGATAATTGAAATAAACAGACTGGCATGCTAGCTTTAATGATCAGATTTGGTTTTCTCAGAAGAAGGTGGGAACTAGGCTGGAATGAAGATGATACAGCTGTGCGCTTTTACTTTTGTTCTGTCTGAGTCTTTTATGATGAGATGGTTCTGTGTGTTGTTTAGAGAATATAAAAACCATGAAAATTCCATATAGAGGTAAAACTTCCAGACAAAATAAAACTAAATTAATATTCACTGAATTCTTGTTTCTTTCTAAAACAGCTTCTTCCTGACAAATATGTGTGTTTGAGACTAGTAACAAAAAACATTTGGGATTTTCTTAGAAAAAGTAATTTATTTATGCTAAGTGGAACAACTATAAAAGTTCAGAGTCTGGACTTGCCCTGAGTCCACATGAAAGAAACCATTGGAACAAGGAGAACTATTTGTATTTTTCTCACTTTTAGGTTGAGACTAACACACTGGAACCAACATTTTATTGACACGAGAAAGAACCATGAAAAATTGCTCATGCTTCTCACTTTTTTTCTAGGATTTATAGTAGCCCCATAATTCTTCTCAGCTACATCAACTGGTGAGGCACTTCTTCCTTGTCCCTTTCTTTTCTTTATGCATCTTCTCCCCTTTTCCTTCCCTTCATTTTCCTCATCTCTTAAGCTCTCTGACTCTCCTTCGACTCTAGATTTGGTCTCGTGACTGCTCCCCCAACTCCGTCCCCCCTTCTTCCCACCAGAGATGCTGCACAGGTGCAGCCCCGTCTGTCCCAGTGTGCCTCTCTCAGGACGCAGTAGTACACAGCGGCGTCTCTCAGGGTGACCTGGGGCAGGACCAGGGTGCTGGACTTTCTGTCTGAAGCTATGGTCAAAGAGGCCATGCTGCGGTTCACTGTGCCTCGTAAGCCATGAATGACATACTGTGGACTCTGATTGGGATTTTGCCGATACCAGTGTATATAGTCATCTCCACTGATGGTAGAGTGGTTACAAGGCAGGCTTACATTTTCTCCTTCAGCACAATCCATGGAGGTGGGCTGGGTGGTCTTAGCATCAATCACAGTCCCTATGGGTTAAGAAATTAAATTAGCTCCAGAGCACATTTCAGTGTAATTCTATGGATTAAAGGCATAAGCCTCCTATAACTGCCTGGCCCTGGTACCTGCTCCAGTGTTTCTATTTATGTCCTGTAAAAATATATTGGTGTTCATTATTGGACTGCAACGAGATCAAACCAATCAATCCTAAAGGAAATCAAATGTGAATATCATTGGAAGGACTGGTGCTGAGACTGAAGCTCCAATACTTTGTCCATTTGCTGAGAAGGGCTGATTCATTGGAAAATACCCTGATTCTGGGAAAGATTGAAGGCAAAAGGAAAAGGGGGCATCAGAGGATGAGATGGTTAAACAGCATCACCATCTCAATGGACATGAATTTGAGCATATTCCAGGAGAGAGTAGAGGACAGAAGAGCCTGGCATACTGACATCCATTTGGTCATAAAAGTTGGCTACAACTTAGCAACTGGACAACAACAAAATTATAGAGACCAAAGATTCGTGGCAAGAATCAGAGATTCCATAGGCTTTGTTCCATGGGCCCTTGGCTTAATAAGCCCAGAGAATTCTTACAACCTGCTTTCTGCTAAGGACTCTTCTGGTATCGTGGCGATGATTTAAACTATAATGTACAAGAAGGCCCTCTTTAGCAAACACACAGATCATTTCTCAGTTCTATCACTATAAAGAGGAATAAAGCACAGGCAGAGGAGTAGAGAGTAAGTGACTCTTTGTGGCCCTTTGGCCTCAAAGTCATCCCTTGTAGACACAGAACACTTACCCAAGGTCAGAAACACAGTTATTTCAGTCACCAGCCTCATACTTCAAGGACAAGCTAGGACCATGGGCCCAGAGCTCAGGCTTGTGTCTGATCCTTGGCTTGAGGAGGTTCCAGAGAACAGAGGCCACAGCTGTCAGTAAAAACTTTCAACCAGCACAGATACTGCTGTGTTGTTGCCAGGACCTTCTCAGCCAATGATCAAGCAGGTCCTTATCTATGTCTTCCTCCCAGGTTTAGTCATGTCCCCCAAAGATGGTGAAACATCCCCAGCTCACAGTGAAATCATCTATGAAGTTTAATGTCTGGCTCTGGAAAAGGAACACCAATCACAATGATCTGTCTGTGCACAACCGTTGGTCTTTCATTTGTTTCTTAAGAAGCGTCTGATGCTCCATAAAGCTTGAGGAATGCATGGTTTAATCCCAGAAAAATGTACCGAGCTCTGTGTTATAAAATGATGAAAAGTTCCATCCACATTCCAGAAAATTAATGAGAGATTTAAAAGTAGGCAGTGATGTACTCGGGGAGACAAGAAAAATTAATAACATTGAGACTAATAGTTACACATCCTAAAACTTGCAGCAGCTCTTGTAAGGGTTCTTGGAATCATGCATCTATTGCCAACTAGACAGACATTTTCCATGCATTTGATCTTAATAAACGAACTGATTGACATAGATGGTGTTCACCTCCTCTTTGAACAGTGGTCCTTAATCCTCATGTTCCCCATGCCGATGCTTGTGGATGTTGTGAAACAAGGATGCTAAAGCACAGGAATCAACAGAAATGAAGGAAAACAAAGTGGAGGTGGGGTGGAGGTGTGTGTGAGTGGCAGAAAAAGTTGGAGGAGGGAAAAAAGGGTATCAGGAATAGAAAAGGGAAGGGATAATCAGAGCAGGGAAATGGGAAAGTGTGTTAGGAAGGTACTTGGAAAGGGCTTAGGCTATTGGGCTAACCTGAATCCTTGACCACACACATTCAACAAAGGATAATAAGGCACAAGTTATCTAAAGAAGATGAAAGTATGTCATTTTTCCTTTTGGGGGGCACATCAATGGAAAATAAATTTCCATTCCCTTCGCCAAGAAAGAAGCACTGTTTTCAGATGAATCAGCCCCCTCTTGTGACTGAATAGAAGAACTGCAGATCTAAATCCGGATCAAAAGTCAGCAAGGAACTTTTTGAAAAATTCCTCAAGTTTGCAGGTAAATGGGCTTCCCAGGAGGCGCAAATTGTAAAGAACTCCCCTGCCAATGCAGGAAACTTAAGAGACTCAGGTTCAATCCCTGGATCAGGAAGATCCCCTGGAGAAGAGCCCATGGCAACCCAATATTCTGCTGGAATAGTCATTGGAAAGAGGACCCTGGTGGGCTACAGTCCATGACTCGCAGAGTCAGACACGACTGAAGCATCTTAGCACACAGCACACACATCTTACTTGCAATACCTCTGTACTCATCTGTATTTTCTTGATCCTAAACACTCCATAGCAGTGTTTTAATTATCTTTGACTGTTTTACTGCAGTCATATTATTCTCATTGGTTAATCTCTTTAAGTTTTCATTTCTCTCTAATCTTCCTATATTTAAATTTTACTTCAAAGGCCATGTAATTCAATGTTTACAAAAGAGCTTGGTACACAGTAGACACTCAAGAATTACTTGTATCCTGAATGAGCCGATAAATCATTATTCATAATTTAATGAAAAAATTATGTTGAACAATTGTTTAAATTATTCTAAAAACAATCTTCCAATTTTATGGAATGCATGACAAACAAAAGGCTCCAATAGTATAAACAGAGGGTTATTATTGTGAACAAAATGAACAATAAACTGAACAAAATGGACAATAAGCAATAAATCCAAGTCTAGGATTGAGGAAAAGTTTATTGAAGACATGGGAGTAAATGTTATGGTAATCATGCTTTGTTCATTTAACAAACAGAGGTTAAAGCGTCTGCCTGCAATGCGGGAGACCTGGGTTCAATTCCTGGAAATGGCAACCCACTCCAGTATTATTGCCTGGAGAATCCCATGTCCATGGGGCTGCAAAGAGTCGGACACGACTGAGCGACTTCACCTTCACCATAAATACTCAATGGAAGCCTTATTGTTGTTCAGTCACTCAGTCATGTCTGAGTCTATGTGACCCCATGGACTGCAGCCACCAGATTTCCCTGTGCTTCACTGTCTCCAAGAATTGCTCAAACCCATGTCCACTGTGTGGATGATGCCATCCAGTCATCTCGTCCTCTGTCACCCCCTTCTCCACCTGCCCTCAATCTTTCCCAGCATCAGGGTCTATTCAGTGAGTCAGCTCTTCACATCAGGGGGTCAAAGTTTTGGAACTTCAGCTTCAGCATCAGTCTTTTTGACAAATATTCAGGGTTGATTTCCTTTAGAATTGACTGGTTTGATATCCTTGTTGTCAAAGAAACTCAAAAAGGTCTTCTGCAGCACCACAATTAGAAAGCCTCAATTCTTCGGCACTCAGCCTTCTTTAGCGTCCAACTCTCACATCCATACATGACTACTGACTCTACACAGCTTTAACTCTATGGACCTTTGTTGGCAAAGTGATGTCTCAGGTTTTTAATATGCTGTCTAGGTTTGTTGTAGCTTTCCTTCCAAGAAGCAAGTGTCTTTTAATAACATGGCTGCAGTCATCTTCTGCAGTGATTTTGGAGCCCAAGAAAATAAAATCTGTCACTGCTTACACTTTTTCCCCATCTATTTGCCATGAAGTGATAGGATCAGATCTTAGTTTTTTGAATGTTGAGTTTTAAGTCAATTTGTCACTGTCCTCCTTCACCCTCATCAAGAGGCTCTTTAGTTACTTTTCTCTTCCTGCCATTAGAGTGGTATCATCTGCATATTTGAAGTTGGTGGTATTTCTCCTGGAAATCTTGATTCCAGCTTGTGATTCATCCAACCCAGCATTTCCCAAGATGTGTGATGTACTCTACACACAATGTAAACAAGCAGAGTGACAGTATACAGCCTTGACGTACTCCTTTCCCAATTTTGAACCAGTTTGTTGTTCCAAGTCCAGTTCTAACTGTTGCTTCCTGACCTGCATGCAGGTTTCACATGAGGCAGGTAGGGTGTATTAGTATCCTATCTATTTAAGAATTTTCCGGTTTGTTGTGATCCACACATTCAAAGATTTTAGTGTAGTCAGTGAAGCAGAGGTATATGCTCTTCTGGAATTCCCTTACTTTTTCTATCCAGTGAATGTTGGCAATTTGATTTCTGGTTCCTCTGCCTTTTCTAAATCCAACTTATACATTTGGAATTTCTTTGTTCACATACTGCTTAAGCCTACTTGAAGGATTTTGCACATTACCTTGCTAATCTGTGAAAAGAGTGCAATTGTATAATAGTTTGAACGTTCCTTGGTATTGCCTTTCTTTAGTATTGAAATGAAAACTGACCTTTTCTACCCCTGTGACCATTGCTGAGTTTTCAAAATCTGCTGGTAGAATCAGCACAGCACTTTAACAGTATCATCAGTTAGGATTTTAAAAGGTCAGCTGGAATTCCATCACCTGCACTAGCTTTGTTTGTAATGCTTTCTAAGGCCCACCAGACTTCACACTCCAGGATGCCTGGCTCTAGGTGAGTGACCATCGTGGTTATCTGGGTCATTAAGACTTTTTTGTACAGGTTTTCTGTGTATTCTTGCCACATTTTCTTAATCTCTTCTTCTTCTGTTAGATTCTTGCAATTTCTGTCCTTTATTGTGCCCGTCTTTGCATGAAATGTTCCCTTGGTATCTCTAATTTTCTTGAAGAGGTCTTTAGTCTTTCCCATTCTATTGTTCCCTGCTATTTCTTTGCATTGTTCACTTAAGAGAGATTTCTTATCTCTCCTTGCTCTTCTCTGGACTTCTGCATTCATTTGGATATATCTTTCCCCTTCTTCTATGTCTCTTACTTCTTTTCTTAGCTATTTGTAACCCCTTCTTAGAGAAACATTTTGCCTTCTTTCATTTCTTTTACTTTGGAATGGTTTTGGTCACTGCCTTCTGTACAAAGTTATGAACCTCCAACCACAGTTCTTCAGGAACTCCGTCTATGAGATCTAATCCCTGAATCTGTTTGTCACCTCCACTCTATAATCATAAAGTTCTTGATTTAGGTCATACCTAAATGGTCTAGTGGTTTTCCCCACTTTCTTCAGCTTAAGGCTGAATTTTGCAATAAGGAGCTCATGATCTTAGCCACAGTCTGCTCCAGATTTTCATTTTGTGACTATATAGATTTCCTCCATCTTCAGCTACAAAGGATATAATCAATCTGATTTCTGTATTAACCTTCTGGTGATATCCATGTGTAGGGTGGGCTCTCATGTTGTTGGAAGAGGGTGTTTGCTATGACCAGTGTTTTCTTGGCAAAACTCTGTTAGCCTTTGTCCTGCTTCATATTGTACTTCAAGGCCAAGCTTGCCTGTTACTCCAGGTATCTCTTGACTTCCTATATTTGCATTCCAATCCCCTATGATGAAAAAGACATCTTTTCTTGGGTGTAATTCTAGAAAGTCTTGTAGATCTTGATAGAACCATTCTTCATAGATCTCTTTAGGTTCTAGTTTAAACTCATATTTTCACTGGCACTGAGACATACATTCATCCTGTTCTGGGTGAAGACTTCCTCATATCCAAATCTTCTCCAAGGGGCCCTGTAAATGCTACAATCTGGATGACAATAAAGGTTTGAGATTCTTTTCACAGCTATGAAAGTTGTGTCTCATTTCTCAAAGATAAAAATAATTGGAACAATAAAACCTGTCCCATAGGGTTTTGATATTGAAATTAGATAATGAAGAGGAAATGCATCCTACAGTGCCTGACGTATAGTAAGCTCAATAAATAGCAACTCTTTTATTCTACTACAACCTTCCTTTCCTTCAGTGGCCAGGCTTGTGACCTGCTTTTTTCCCCCACATCAGTTCAGTAATGGAAGCTTCTAGGACATTTACTTAATCACTTACTTTCCTAGAGATAGTCACTATTTTTCCTTATCCTTTTGGTGTGATAGCCAGCTAGTTACACTGATACACTCAGGGTGCTGAAAGGACACAGATGGATCAGGTGAGGCTTGATTTGGGTTTCCCTAAAAATAGTAAAATCAAGGACATATTGCATGTTTACTAGCTACTATTGGGAATAACATTTCTGAATTGGATCTCCAAGATTTTGCCATTATTATTCACTATTTTCACTTCATATTGAAGTGGTTTATGAGCTTTTAATATATTCTGCATTTGATTCCTGTTTCAGTAATGTAGATTGCACATACAGCCTTCCAGTCACATTGACTTTCCTCTCTCTTAACAGTGATATTTAACAAAAAAGACAATCTAAAAATATATGTTCATGCTCATAAGAAGCTTCCTTGACAGTTCTGTTTTCTTTAAAAACTTGGAGAATGCTTTCCTTTTGTGACTGCCATTGCTTGTGATGAGAACTCAAGCATCATTCTTAATGGTGTTTCCCAGAACACAGCATATTGATTTCTCTTATTAGCAAGATTTTCTTCCACTAAATTAGGCCCTTGGATTTGTCTTCAACGCCTTGCAAAGTTCTGCATGTACCAGTGGTGGACTTGCAGAATACTTTATTCACCTTTATGACTTTTCACATAGCATTGTTCCTGAATAAGGAGCTTGCTTTATAGGAAGTCAAGTACAACAGTGAGTGGGGGTTCTTGCTATGGTAAAGAGGTTATGGAATGGGTAATAGAAGAGGTAGTTATAAATATCCAATTACAATCATGTGGTCATTTGCAGTAACAAAAGGTATAATAGTTATAAAGTTATCTTCATTTTACATGAATATATTTATGTTTACATTAACCATTTTTTAGCTTCTCTCTCCTCTTTGCCTGCCTGTGGTGAAAGGAAACATGCCACTATAATTTAATCTTACATCTCAGTGTATCTAAGTAGTTAAAATACAGAATTCAATGAGAGTCTGTGATTCAACTAGATGAGGAAAGAACATCACCTGTAAATGGATAAATGAACTCGGTAGCTTCTTTGAAGGAGACAGCTTGTTTTCTTGAATGAAGAATTATTGCATCATATTAACAGGGAGCATGTTCAGACTTAAATTGAAGAAAGTAGAGAAGACCACTAGCCCATTCAGGTATAACCTAAAGCAAATCCTTATGATTATACAATGAAAGTGGGAAATAGATTTAAGGGACTAGATCTGATGGACAGAGTGCCTGATGAACTATAGACAGAGGATCATGACATTGTATAGGAGACAGGGATCAAGACCATCCCCAAGAAAAAGAAATGCAAAAAAGCAAAATGGTTGTCTGAGAAGGCCTTACAAATAGCTGTGAAGAGAAACAAAAAGCAAAGAAGAAAAGGAAAGACATACCAATTTGGGTGCAGCATTCCAAAGAATAGCAAGGAGAGATAAGAAAGACTTCCTCAGTGATCAGTGCAAAGAAATAGAGGAAAACAATAAAATGGGAAAGACTAGAGATCACTTCAAGAAAATTAGAGATACCAAGGGAACATTTCATGCAAAGATGGGCTCAATAAAGGACAGAAATGGTATGGACCTAACAGAAGCAGAAGATATTAAGAAGAGATGGTAAGAATACACAGAAGAAATGTACAAAAAAAATCTTCACGAACCACATAATCATGATGGTGTGATCACTCACCTAGAGCCAGACATCCTGGAATGTGAAGTCAAGTGGGCCTTATAAAGCATCACTACGAACAAAGCTAGTGGAGGTGATGGAATTCCAGTTGAGCTATTTCAAATCCTGAAACATGACACTGTGAAAGTGCTGCACTCAATATGTCAGCAAATTTGGAAAACTCAGCAGTGGCCACAGGATGGGAAAAGGTCAGTTTTCATTCCAGTCCCAAAGAAAGGCAATGCCAAAGAATGCTCAAACTACCGCACAATTGCACTCATCTCACATGCTAGTAAAATAATGCTTAAAATTCTCCAAGCCAGGCTTCAGCAATACATGAACCATGAACTTCCAGATGTTCAAGCTGGACTTAGAAAAGGCAGAGGAACCAGAGATCAAATTTCCAACATCCTCTGGATCATTGAAAAAGCAAGAGAGTTCCATAAAAACATCTATTTCTGTTTTATTGACTATGACAAAGCCTTCCACTGTGTAGCTCACAATAAACTGTAGAAAATTCTGAAAGAGATGGGAATACCAGACCACCTGACTTGCCTCTTGAGAAATCTGTATGCAGGTCAGGAAGCAACAGTTAGAACTGGACATGGAACAACAGACTGGTTCCAAATAGGAAAAGGAGTATGTCAAGGCTATATATTGTCATCCTGCTTATTTAACTTCTATGCAGAGTACATCATTAGAAACTCTAGGCTGGAAGAAGCACAAGCTGGAATCAAGATTCCTGGGAGAAATATCAGTAACCTCAGATATGCTGATGACACCACCCTTATGGCAGAGAGTGAAGAAGAACTAAAGAGCCTCTGATGAAAGTGAAAGTGAGTGAAAAAGTTGGCTTAAAGCTCAACATTGAGAAAACGAAGATCATGGCATCTGGTCCCATCACTTCATGGCAAATAGATGGGGAAACAGTGCAAACAGTGGTTGACTTTATTTGGGGGGAGCTCCAAAATCACTGCAAATGGTGATCACCCCATGGACTCCAGCACACCGGGCCTCCCTGTCCATCACCAACTCCCAGAGCTTGCTCACACTCATGTCCATCAAGTCAGTGATAACATCCAACCATCTCATCCTCTGTCATCCCATTCTCCTCCTGTCTTCAATCTTTCTCAGTACCAGGGTGTTTTCCAATGAATCAGTTCTTCATATCAGGTGGCCAAAGTACTGGAGTTTCAGCTTCAGCATCAGTCCTTCCAATGAATATTCAGGACTGATTTCCTTCAGGATTGACTGGTTTGATCTCCTTTCAGTGCAAGGGACTCTCCCCAGGTCTCTTGTATTGCAGGCAGATTCTTTACCAGCTGAGCCACAAGAGAAGCAGAATAATCCTTATAACTAAGCTCTTACTCTACATCATTGGTAGTTCTCCTTCTCTGATTATGCCCTGACACGATCTAAGAGGAAAGGGCCGTATAATAAGTCGCTTCAGTTATGTCCTACTCTTTGCGACCCCGTGGACTGTAGCCCACTAAGCTCCTCTGTCCAAGGGATTCTCCAGGGAAGAATAGTGGAGTGGGTTGCCATGCCCTCCTCCAGTGGAACTTCCCAAACCAGGGATCAAATCTGTGCCTCTTATGTCTCCTGCATTGATGAGTTCTTTACCTCTAGTGCCTGGGAAGCCTTAAAAGGAAAGAACTAAGGAAATGATTTTCATGACAATTTCAGATACTATATCAAGATTTGTAATGTGAGGATCTTTAGGGGAAAGTGTCATTTTATATTATTATGGGGCAAGTTTTCAAATTTAGGCAACTTTACACATGTTCTGTATGATTGATTTAAAGTCAAAAATTCAAGAGGAGAATGTACCAGTAGAAAGTTACTCTGAACACCTGCTTCCATATGACATGAAAGGAGCTTTTATTTAGAATTAAATTTTCTAATGCAGACCACAGATGAAGCAACCACAGGACTACCATTTATTGTCTGGGATCTGCAGGTGTGTATTTCAGCTAGGGTCCTACAGCAGAGAGGCTTTCTCTTATTAAGCTTGAGGGTTTTTGTTCAGCTTTTCCTATTACTTCAAGCACTGTGAGTTCCCAGAGAGCACAGAAGTACTTTGCAGAATCTTCCAGTTGTAAGAATGAAATGGTGAGGCTGGAGGATTTACGTGATCTGTCAAAATTTATAGAGTAGCGGCCATCCCTTGTAAGGAAAATCATCTCTCCACTGGGAATGTGCTTGTACCAAAAAATGCTGTAACGGCTCTGACTTGTTTCACACCGACAGTTTAGGGTAACTGATTCCCCAACTTGACTGGGTATGTCTGGCGGGTCTTGAATAACTTTCTGGGCTACACTGGATCCTGTGGGGAAAATCAGAAAACAGAGATGAAAGAGTGAATAAAATAATGTAGGAATTCGACTCATTTAGGACCACCCCTCCCAAAACAAACTGAAATCATAAGATGCTTGCTTTTCTCCAGTACTCCTTTCCTCCCCAAGTCCCTGTGAAGCACCACATGCCTGTGCACAGGCCTTTCACCCTGAACACGCACACCCATGCTTGCAAGCATCCTTACCAAAGAAGGTGAAGGCCAGGAACACCCAGAGCAGGCTGGAGAGTGGCATGATTCAAGGAATCCCCTGCACAAATGTACTCAGTTCTGCCTCAAGCTGAGAGTTCAATGTCTTTGAGTACCTGGCAGCTCAAATACATAGTACCCAATACCTGTGTAACTCCCCCCAACAGGAAGTGGGAGTTGTCATGCTTGTAGACCATGTAGTCTGTGCACAAATGAGAAAAAGTCTGACTCACCACAGACCTTTATTTTGTCTACTTGTCTTTCTCAGGTCATGAGTTACCTGATCACTAATGACCTATGCAGTATCTGAAAGGGGCCTGAAAAAAGCAATTCTCATGAAAGGTTTGAGTTGCGCAGAACTGAAGAATAAACAAGTTGACATACATTGGTAATTAATCAGCAGAATAACTTTACCAGCCCATTTAAAACATTATTTAGTATATGCCATGAACCCTTCTTATAATCTATTTACTGGTCATCATTTAGCCTTAGCCTATGGCCTTTCCTTCATCCAGTGTCTAATGACTTTTAAGAAGCTCATAGACCTTCATCTTTTTTAATGAAAGGCAATCTTATCCAAATAGTTAATATATCTCTTGTTTACTGGGTTCTAGGGCTCTAGTTAGGTTTTCCTGTAAATAAGTTACTTCAAGATCAAACAATAACAAATCAGTCCTTCTGACTTTCAGAATCTATTCCATTATCTATGTGTTATGAAATTATAACAGGAATGAAACATCCTTTGTACAGCTTTTCCCATTACTTCAAGCACTGTGAGTACTTTGCGGAGTCTTCCAGCTGTAAGGCTGACGTTGAGTCTTCCTTACTAGACTTTGAGAAGGATCAGGGTATTCAGCCCTGCTGCCTCCCAAAGTGGAATCATGCTTCTTCGACCATGTGTCCTAGAGTTGTCCTCATGTCACGTTTTCTATGTCATTGGCCCAAAGAGTTCAGTCTCACTTGTTAGTGGCTCATTATTTTCCTCTTTGTAAAATAAAGTCAATAGAAGCATGCCAGATCTTCCTGTGACACAATGCTATAATGCACTCCTGCCTAACTTGGTATCTACAGGCTGCAGACGCTTAGTACCTGTCAATTCCACAGAAGCTGGTGACTGAAGCTCTGTATGCTGTCACAAGATCCTGTAGAATGTAACTGTCAATCTTCCATCTGGTTTCATTGTTTTAATGGAAGAATTAACATAAAATAGTCAAAGGTAAATAGACAAGTAGAAAGGAAAGTACAGACAGATTCTCTAAAACAGTGCCAGCCCTTTAATTTTAGGACAAGATAACTAGTGATGCAGGAATGAAAGTGTGCATTTAGTTGAGATGTCTACTCCCCTGTCTCATTTCACCTGGGAGTGCGGACAGGCAGCTGATGCCCTGGTTTGCATTTATTTATAACTAAGTAGAAGAGACCATGGATGCCCACAGCAGCCTAGGCAGTAGCATGATAAAATGAGATGTATATATTAACAGAATAATATAGATATAAATATAAGGAAATTGATATTCATAAATTTTTATCGAAACACAGAACTTACTCTGATTCACCAGTTTTTACAGGCACTTTTTTGATGCATAAGTCTATGAGATTTTATAACATGTGTAGGTTCTTGTAACTGTCACAGAAATCACAATACAGAACTGTCCCATCACTCTAAAACATGTCCCTTTGCACACGTTCTCACCCCTGCAGTCCCTGATCACCCCTGGCAACTACTGCTCTCCTTTTCATTTCTATATTTTTCCTTTTAAGAATGTCATGCAAGTAGAATCATACCTTGTGTATGGAATCATTATGGATCATAACCATACTATCCATTGTGTTGTACATCAAGTAGTCTTCTGAGATAGACTTTTTTCCACTCAGCGTAACACTCTTGAGATCAATCTAGCTTATTGCATGTCTCAGTAGTCTGTTCCTTTTAATCACTACAGACTTTTCCCAACTAAGGATGGTTTGACTTGTGCTTACTGACTTGATGGTGGTGAGAAAGCCATTCAGTTGAGAGCGTACTTTGAATTTTGATATTTTGCTGGGTTAGCACCATGCAGCATGATATTCTCAGGTGATGCTGGGAGTGAGCTGAGCTTCTAGTCAGCCCCAGAATCAGGAGCATAAACAACCTTTCTGCACCCACACAACCTTTCTGTTTTTCACTCTCAGCTCAGCAGTCAATAAATTACATGAGATTGTTCTGTGCTTTACTATAAAATAAACTTTGTGTTAGATGATTTTTCCCAACTGTAAGTTAATGTAACTGTTGAGCATAATAAAGCTAAAATAAGATGTTCAGCAGGTTAGATGTAGTAAATGCTTTTTTCTCCTTAAGACAATATTTTCAACTTACAATGGTTTATTAGAACATAACTCCATCATAAGTTGAGGAAGATCTATAAATAATATGTCTATTTATTCATCAGTTTACCCAATGAAGATGTTTCCCGTTTGGGGCTATCACAAATAGAGCTACCATGAATATTCACCTACAGATTTTTGTATGAACATAAGTTTTTTATTTCTCAAGCATCAATACCACAAGTGTGATTGCTGAGTTGTAAGGAAAGTGGATATTTAAATTTATGTGAAACTGATGTACCATCTTCTAGAAAGACGGTACCATTCACCCACCAACAATGCATGAGTGATCCAATTTCTCTGCACCGTTGCCAGAACTTGGTATTGTCAGTACTTTTAGTTTTAGCCTTTGTGACAGTCGTGGAGTGCTGTCTCATTGTGTCTCTAGTTTACAATCCCTAACAGCTGTTGATGTTGAACATTTGCTCATATACTTATTTATCTGCTTTTATCCCTACTACAGATCCTCTTTGGTAAAGCTCTTGTGTTAGTCTTTTGTTCATTTTTCAACTGGGTTGTTTGTTTTCTTCCTGCTGAGTTTAGGTGTCCATTGTATTCTAAATACCACTCTTTTGATGGAAATATAGTCTCCAAACATTTCCTGCCATTCAGTGGTTTGTCTTTTTCATTCTGTTAATAATAACTTTCACAGAGGAATAGTTTTTCATTTTAATGAAATCTAAGTTTTTTTATGGATTGTGCTTTTCGTGTCATGTCAAAAATCTCTTTGCCTAACCCTACATTATAAAGATTTTCTCTTCTAAAATATTTAGTTTTACATTTGAATGTATGATCCATTTTGAGACTGAATTCAATGTTTTGTATAAGGTGTGATATTTAGGCCAAGTTCCCAATTATTTGCATATTAATATCCAATTGTCCCAGTATCATTTGCTGATAAAACTGTCCTCTGTTGAATTGTCTTTGCACCTTTGTCGAAAAAATCAATTTTCCCCACTTGTATGGGTTGACTTCTATACTCTTACTCAGTGACATGAACTTGCCAATGATTTTTAAATTATCCTTTTGTCATCTGTAGTATGGTTTACGTTTTCATTCTTTATGTTCATAATTTATGCTTTTTCTCTTTTCCCTTGATACTTCTACCTAGAAACAGACCAGTTTTATTAATCAGCTTTCTCCTTGTGTGAGTCTATGTCTATAGTGTTACCCAGTGGCATAAATTTATTAATAATATTGCTTTATTACCATTTTCACACTGCATATGATTTTCTCATGTATGTAATTCATGTTTTCTTTTATTATATTGGTAATTCCCTTGATAATTCTAGCTAGGAATAGATCAATGATATTAATCATTTTAAGAAAAGTAACTATATTTAATGATTATTTCTATTGTTTGCTTTAGAGTTCACCAAACTGAATTTTTAATTTTACCTTTCTTTGAGATTATATTGGGTTTTAATTATTGTTTTTCTATCTTCTTTTGTTGAAAGGTTAGATAATTTTTTTCAACCTTTTTCTTTGGTAATAAAAGTATTTTAAAAAGATAAATTTCCTTCTATGTATTATTTTAGCTGTGCCTCATGCATATGTCAGAGAAGGCAATGACACCCCACTCCAGTGTTCTTGCCTGGAGAATCTCAGGAATGGGGGAGCCTGGTGGGCTGCCATCTATGGGGTCGCACAGAGTCGGACACGACTGAAGTGACTTAGCAGCAGCAGCAGCAGCATACATGTGTATATGTTTGTGTTCTCTCTATATTTTCTTTCAAATACTTTTTAATAGTCATTGTAATTGCTTCTTAAACATATGTATGAGTTGTTTTAAATTTAGTGCCTAAATTCCAACTGTTTGGGAGTTTTTAGAGACATTTTTTCACAATTGATTTTCTATATCAATGCCAATTTGGTGAAAGAAAATATTCTGTATAATTTCAGTTTTCTTATATTAAGACTTTTTATGCACAAACATGCATGTGTGTATATTTCATCTGCATAGCAGGGTGTGTCTGGAGCCTCGGCTGCAGGTTTGGATACAGGCTGCAAGTGTCTGGGGAGCACTGTGCACTTGCTGCACAGAAGTAGGTGGCTGAGTCTCCAGGCTGGGAAGCTGCAATGTGCAACGAGAGCTGTTTGGCACTCTTATTGAGGAAAACTGTGAGTCTTCCATCTTCCATTTCATTCACAACTGAACGTAAGGCTATCAAGAATGCAGGGCCTTTACCAGGATATTGCCGGTACCATGGGAAGTAGTCAAACAAACTGTTCTCATAACTACAGTTCAGAATGGAAATCTCTCCTTCCCGGACTGTCAAAGATCGAGGGCTCTGTTTCACCTGCTCTTGGCCGCTTTTTTCCTTCTGTTGTCCTCTCACCCCTACTTAAAGAGATAAAAAGTCATTAGGTCCACAAACTGATATTTCCTTAAGTTTCTATCTGCATGAATTTGTCCATACTCCAATTTTCTCACTCCCCCAAATTAATGAGATATCCTAGGGTTTCTCCATCATAACTCACAGTCTACTTGAAGACACAGAATCAAGAGTGATGCTCCCAGCATCTTGTCCATTCTTCCTGGCACCAAAGCTCAGTGACAGCTCAGGTTCTTCTTCTGGTCTCAGCCAGCTAGAACTCTGACTTAAGGTTCACATCGGCTTTAATTCTTTCAAGAGGCCCCACCTTCTCACAAGTACTTTCAACTGAAGCTATTTTTTCAAAACAAGTACTTCCCAATTTTCTCTATCTTAGACTTGTTCAAAATTACATTCATTGAAAAGCAGAAATCCCCTCGTTACACATGGAATATGCTTAGTTTAGGAATTCTCTCCTCTATTCCTCTCCCCTTTCTTCACATTTCCAAGGAGGTTAAAAATCATGTAGCAGGACAACTTGATATCTTAACAGGAATTACATTATTTTACAAGGGAGAAGAAAGGGATTCCCATGAAATCACAGGATGAGCTTTTCTCTCTTTTGTTTATTACAAATACAAATTAAAGTCTATTGAACATATCAGTTCAGTTTAGTTGCTCAGTCATGTACTACTCTTTGCGACCCCATGGACTGCAGCACACCAGGCCTCCCTGTCCATTACCAACTTTCAGAGTTCACTCAAACTCATGTCTATTAAGCCAGTGATGCCATCCAACCATCTCATTCTCTGTTGTTCCCTTCTCCTCCTGCCCTCAATCTTTCCTGGCATCAGTTTTTTCCACTGAGTCAGTTCTTTGCTTCAGGTGGCCAAAGTATTGGAGTTTCAGCTTCAAAATCAGTCCTTCCAATGAATATTCAGGACTGATTTCCTTTAGGATGAACTGGTTGGATCTCCTTGCAGTCCAAGAGACTCTTCAAGAGTCTTCTCCAACACGACAGTTCAAAAGAATCAATTCTTTGGTGCTCAGCTTTCTTTATAGTCCAACTCTCACATCTATACATGACTACTGGAAAAACCATAGCCTTGACTAGATGGACCTTTGTTGGCAAAGTAGGGTCTCTGCCTTTAAAAATGCTGTCTAGGTTGGTCATAACTTTTCTTCCAAGGAGCAAGCATCTTTTAATTTCATGGCTGCAGTCACCATCTGCAGTGATTTTGGAGCCCCCCAAAATAATGTCTGCTGCTGTTTCCACTCTCCCCATCTATTTGCTGAAAATCCTATGGACGGAGGAGCCCGGTAGGCTGGAGTCCATACGGTCGCTAAGAGTCAGATATGACTGAGCGACTTCACTTTCACTTTTCACTTTCATGCATTGGAGAAGGAAATGGCAACCCACTCCAGTGTTCTTGCCTGGAGAATCCCAGGGACAGAGGAGCCTGGTGGGCTGCTCTCTATGGGGTCGCACAGAGTCGGACATGACTGAATTGACTTAGCAGCAGCAGCATTTGTAAAGTTAAAATAAATAAGGAGCACATGTTTTTGAAGCCCAGAATTTTGTCTCTGTATTTGATGTCGTCTCAAATTCAATCAAAGAAAACATCATTACAGTCCAACAGGAGAAATAATAAAAGTTCTTATTCCTCAGTCTAATCCAATCTACCCCATCATTCTAAGGGGAACTTTTATTGTTTGTTAGACTTCCGATATGTTTTCTTTTTCATTTATTCATTCATGAATGCATCTCAATATATATTTAATGAGTGCTGCTAAGTGACTACTTAATATTCAATACTTGGATCTCAAGAAAGAAAGAGACATTCCCATCTTCAGTCAACTGAGGCCCAATACTCAAGTACAATCAGAAAAAAGCTCCTAAGGAGAAATGTGTATCTCTAAGATATGACAAAGAAAAAAGTAATAAATTCTACTTCTCAACTCAGCCAGATAACAGTTTTCATGGAGGCGATACTTGAACTGGAACTTACACCACTACATTTCCCATAAAGGTGGAGGACATGAACTCTTGGCACAAATTAACTAAGTGTGGTATACATTTATATTAGAGAAGCTAAATGTGGCCATATCCTTGAGGACAACATGTATCATTTAGAGAAGTGTTGATTTTCCAAGCCATATTTTCAAACTATTAGACTACAATATACATAGATACTACCTAGGTAGATGGATGGATAGATAGAAAATTACATACTTTCATACATGATTGACAGATGTAAAGGGAACCATAATAGGAGATAATAAGTTAGTAGATTTTTAAGGGGTCCTTTATGGCTACTTGAAGAATATGTGTTTGTGGGACAAGCATTACAGTAATCTCTGAAGCAGCATTGCCCCTTTGTGGCTGTAGAAAGAAGTTACCCAGAAAAAATGTATATAGCTTCTTAAAAACTCTTGTTCATCACCTATGAACATCAATCAGAGCACTGAAATAAGTAACCAAGTCTTCATCTTGAACCAGTGATTTCTTGTAACAGAAGGAGATTTTGCCTTGTTGAAATATTGACCCTCAGACTGAGTCAGTGTAAGCAGCTGTCTTTCTTCCCGTAATGGCAAAATCAAATCAAGAAGAGCCCTTTATACTGAAGAGATCATGCCTTTAAATAGATTCTAAATTAATGCTACTTAATACACACTTAATACTGCTGTCTTTTTATTTTTTGTCTGCACACTGATGACATGAGTTTAGCTTGTTTTTGTTTTTGCATTATTTATTGAATCTATTATTGAGACAGCAACTGTACAGAAATACTTAAGACCCCAGCAGAATGAAACAATAAGCAAGTGAACTAGAACTATTCTAAAAAGACCCTTTGTAATCATACATCATGATCATCTAGGATTTATTCCAGGTCTGCAAGGATGATTCAGTATCCTCAGATCAATCAATGAGATATACCGCAACAGCAGAATGAAAGATAAAAACCACATAATTACTTCAGTAGATGCAGAAAAAGCATTTGACAAAATTCAATATCCACTCATGATAAAAGCTCTCAATAAACTTGATATGGGGAAAATGTACTTCAAAATAATGAAGGTTATTTATGACAAATCAACAGCTAACATCACAATCAATTGTTTTAAAAAATGAAAGCTTTTTCTCTAAGACCTTAAACAAGACAAGTCTGCAAATCTCACCACTTCTTTTTAACATAGTACTGGAAGTCCTAGCCATAGCAATCAAATATGAAAAAGAAAGAAATGGCATCCAAATTTGAAGAAAGAAACTGCCACTATTTGCAAATGATATGATGTGTATAGAAAATTGTAAGGTACCATCAAAAAGCTATTAAGATAAATAAATGAAAGTAAAGCTCAGTAAAGTTGCAGAGTATGAAATTAATATATAGAAATCTTTTACATTTCTATGCACTAATAATGAATTATTAGAAAAAGAATTTAAGAAAACATCCAATTTACAATTGAATCTAAGAGAATAAAATAATTAGCAATAATTTCAACAAAGGAATTGAAAGACCTGTACTTTGAGAACTGTAAGAATTGGTAAAAATGATTTAAGACAATACAAATAAATAAAAAGATATCTCATGTTCATGGACTGGAAGAGTTAATATTGCTAAAATATCCATACACCCAAAGCAATCTACAGATTCAATGCAATCCTCATCAAATTACCCATGGCATTTTTCATAGAACTAGAAAAAATAATCCTAAAATTTGTATGGAACTGTAGAAAACCTCAACAGCCAAAGTAATTTTGAGAAAAAAGAGCAAAGTTGAAAATACTACACTCTCTGATATGAAAATATGCTACACAGTCATAGTAATCCAAAATTATTGGTACTGGCACAAAAACAAACATAGATAAATGGGACAAAATAGAACCAAAATAAACCCATGCCCCTATGATCAATCACTCTATGACAAAAGAGGCAAGAATATATG
>SJYF01001444.1:1247032-1259963 GCA_006410515.1 Procapra przewalskii | reverse complement strand
CTAAAAAAAGTAGCAAGTTAAAATAAAAGAAAGTAAAGGTAGCAAATAATAAAACATGAGCAGAAAAAAAAACACAATTTATCAACCATCATAAGAGAAAAATAAATAATAAAGAACCCTTTATCTGTTAAATTAACTGAATCCATAATTTAAGGATTATTACGTTTCTCCCATAAGGCTACGCTCACATGGCCTAACTATAGTGAACTTTCTGAAAATTGTTTCTAAATCATTAAAAACCTTACACAAATTCTTCTATAAGTAGAAAAGGAGCCATAAATTGCAAGTTATCTTATGAGCCATTACAATCTTGATACCAAAATCTGGCATTAACATGGAAAAGAAAAAACTGAATACTAGTATCATTCAGGAAAATGGGGGGAAAGTACTCAATAAAATAATAGCAAATCAATGTTTCATTATGTAAAAAGGACAGAACAACATTCCTAAGTGCACTTAACTCTAAAAATGAAAGTTGGTTTAACATTTGAAAGTCAATTTAAATAAAGAAAATTTATCAAAAACACTATAGTTAATAGTCACAGTGAAATATGGAATGCTTTACCTATGAGTTTGGGAATAAGAATTCTATTCAACATTTTATAGGTGATCTTAGCCAGTTAAGTAGGACTTGCTATATCATTTGTGGGGTGCAATTAAAATGAAAATGCAGAATGCCAAGTGGGCTGGGGAGTCATCTCATAGGACCACTGCCCAGACCCCAGACACTGATGAGCTTTCAGTTGGTGAACACACAGAGGTGCTGGGTGAGTGGTCCCTGAAGAGGACACGGAAGCTCTCCAGTTCCCCTCACAAACCTGACCCTACACGCCTCTGCCATCTGGATATTCACCTGTATCCTTTATCATAGCCTTTAGAATAAACAGGTGAAAACAAGTGAAATACTTCTCCTAGTTCTGTGAGTCACTCTGATGAATTAATTGAGCCCAGGGTTTGGTTTTATCTTGTTTGGGGAATCTTTTATCTACAGTCTTTTGTTCAGAAGCACAGATGATCACTTGGGCTTGTGACTGGCATTTGAAGTGAAGGGATGGGGCAGAGGGGTGCAAAGTTTTATGGGACTAAGGCCTTAACCTGTAGGATTTGATACTTTTTTCAGGTAGAAAGTGTCAGGACTGACTAGAATGATAGGATACTCAGGTGAGGTTGCGGAGAATTGCTTGGTGTGGGGAAAAAATCTCTACACATTTGCTGACCAGAAATGGTTTGTGCGAGTAGTAAAGGAGACTCATAGGAAAGAAGGATGTAATAGGGCAGAATTGGGTTTTTCCCTACACAATAAGGGAAAAAAAATCTGCTTTTTCTTCCTCATGCACAGCTTTTTTCACAACAACACAAAACTGTAATCAACCCAAACAACCCAAATATCTACTTCTGGGAGGATGGATAATTAAATTGTTAGATATTCATATAGAGGAACTCTACACATCAATTAAAAGAAGAACAAATAAGACATACACAAAGTAACACTGATGAACTGCAAAGATATTATTTTGAGTGAAGAAAACCAGATATAATATATACTATTCATGTAGATATTAACAAGGGTAAAACTTTATTGAGTTCTAAGCTTCAGTTTTATACATTTTATTGTATGTGTTGTACCTCAGTTACAGAGAGAGAGAGAAGAGAAAGCCAAGAATCATTTTGAATATTGAGATAAATGTCAGTGTCATCACCTGAGAATAAAAAGTGGTTCCTCTGGGAGGCAAAAATAGACTATGTGGAAGAGCGAGAAGAAAAAGAGAGTGCTATTTGATTATGTAAATAAATGAGAGTATTATTTTGATTTAAAAAAGAAGTTTTATTTTTAAAAAGGATGAGAGAGTGAGAATCTCAGATGAGACGAGGTTGAAAAATAATCATTGGCTTTATCACCACCAAAGCCACAGGTTTAAGTGAGAGCATCTCTCAGAGTAATGCTCACAGAAGTCAGGTTCAAGGAGGGGAGGACTGGACTTGAGGAAATGGAGACAGTAAGTCTATACAGTCAACTAATTTGATTATTAAGGAGAAGAGAAATGTAGTAATAGGCCTGGTGGAGATATAACCTTCGAGAATGTATTAAAATGGGAAAGATTCTCTTACAGACATGTGGCCAGATTATTATAAGAGAATGTCAAAAAATTTCTTTCAGGGAAGGAGGTACATTCCTGTGGCGTCTTTTCAAGGGGCCCAAGACTCCATACCACCACTGTCCCTTTCAAATCCACACGAGGGGAGCTCTGGGCTGTTTAAAAGGGCAGACTGACCCATGGGCACACAGTGGGGGGGACTGTCTAGGACCCTGGACAGAATGCCCAGTAATCTCTGCTATCTGGCTGTGTCACAAGAGTTCGTTATCCCTGGGGCCACTTGGGAAGAGGCTCTGGGTGCTCAGGAGGAAGCAAAACAGCAAAGACCCTTATTCTAGAGCCACAGCTTCAGGGTTTGGGTACAGTCTGCAGGTGCCGGGGGAGCATTATGTCTCCACAGTGCTGAGGTACGTGGCTGAGTCTTTGGGTTTGGGGGCTCCGATGTGCAGAGAACTTCCTCTATTTAACAAGGTGGCTCTCAGTCTTTCTTTCTGCTTTTCATCCCCAACTGAGTAAAGAAGGAAGAGGAGTTCAGGGCCCTTCCTGGGATCTTGTCTGTACCACTGTAGCCTGCTAAAATGGCTGACAGTGTAGCTGCAGTTGAGACTGAGACTGTCCCCCTCCTGGACTCTCAGGGTCTGAGGACTCTGCTCCACTTGGTCTTCACCTCTCAACCCTGTTCAGGAAAACAAAATCAGAAACAACACAAAGCTTTCAGTTCAGCAGAACTTAAAAATTCCAACACAAAACCTGATATGAGCAGTATCTAAACTCCTCTCTCTCCTCCCCATCTTTGGGAAAATGTGCCCGTAGGGTCCCATCTCTTAACCTGCAACTTACATCCAAGCTGCAGCCACAAGACTATGAAGGCACATTCCAGCATGTTCTCCATCCTGCCATCTCACTCTTGATGCAGTCTTAATGATTCCAGATCTTCTCCCCTGAGGAACTGCTCCTGTGTCTTAGTTCTTCTCTAATACACAGGAGAGCCTTTCTGTTCCAGGCTCAGCCAATCATGAGCAAATCCTCTAGTAGCTGTCATGCTTTTGACTTTTAAGGCACTGGAAAAATGAAAAGAATGCAATCACTGCCACCTGGTGGTCACAAACACAAACATCTCACAGGACCAACTATGCCACCTACAAAGACAAATAAATATTGAGGGAAGGACATCTTTTATGTTGGTGGCCACAATACATAGGCGGTCTAACGCAGTAATCAGAAAAGCCTTCTCTGCCTGCAATTTTAATCATGTCATTGTTCCTTGAATGTACTTTAAAGCTAAACTGCTACCAAGGGTTATAGGAGTTGAGCCCAAGCATCAGTGTAATGGGGCTTACCAGGTGGCACTACTGGTAAAGAACCCATCTGCCAGTGCAAGAGATGCAAGAGACGTGGGTTCAATCCTAAGATCGGGAAGGTCCCCTGGAGGAGGGCATGGCAGCCCACTCCCATACTCTTGCCTGGAGAATCCCATGGACAGAGGAGCTTGGCAGGCTACAGTCCATGGAGTCACACAGAGTCAGACACGCTGAAGGGACTTAGTAGCAGTGGCATAGGTGTGATGGACTATGTTTCCCTCTACTTTGCACAAGAATCTCACAGTGAGACTTTAAAGAGACTAGAGTGCTGAGAGAGGCAGAGGGATAGAACAGCTGTGCATCTGACTGGAAACCTGTTTGGCAGAGAATTGGGAATATAAGTTAAGAAAACCATTTCTTCAAATAATTTTATGCCTGGCTTCAGGGACCAAGCATAACTAAAACTCAATAGATCTTGGGAGAACAGAATGGGCGCTCATGGCAGAGGGAGAGAGGAGCTCTCCAATATAGACATCAGACAGGTCAGAAAGTCACAGGGCAGAGTGGGTAGCAGAAGATAAGTACAGCAGAACTAGCATTGCTTAATGTGCTTGGTTTTATGACACCCTATTGGATTTTGTCACTGAACGTGTGTCTGTGTTGTGGACTTGACCACCATTACTAGGAGCTCTCTTAAGACTTGTCTGAACAGCACACTCTGCCCCAACCCCATTAGCTTCAATGCAGAAAAAGAGCATCAGCTCTCAGCTGCACTGTTCTGATGTCACTTTATCCTTTACCCACTCAGTGACAAGAAAGAATAAGCAGCACAGAAGTTCTTACAGTAACAGCGTTTGGAGTTTGTTGTTCTTGGACTTTTTATTTGAAAATTTGGTAATTTCTCAGTGATTTAAAAGTCATTGAACTAACATATCCATTTTAACCACATTTAGCAAGCTGTCTTACAATCATATTTAGAAGGCAGCTTTTCTTTGTTTCTGAATGAGTATCTCAGAAAGAAGATGAGAAAGATAACTGCAAGATCAATGCAGGAGCTCTTTGTAGAATAGACACTAACTGAATCCAGGAGCTGGATGAGGGATGTGTAACAAAGCTCAAGAGATGATTTACAGTTGTGAACTTTGTGAAAATTCCATGTCATTTAAAAAATACTTTTAATTTTAAATCACTATAGATTCATGGAATTTTCCAAAAATGTACAAGGAGGCTCTGTGTACTCTTTATCCAGTCTCCTCCATGATATCTAAACCAGGAAATTAACATTAGTAAAATCCACAGGTTTCAGTTTTTAGATTTCCCCAGCTTTGCATGCAGTCATGTGTGTATGTGTGTGTGTGTGTCTGTGTGTGTCTGTGTGTAGCTCTATTCAATTTTACACACGTACAGATTCATGTGTTCATTTATATCACATGTATAGGTTCATTACCACAATCAAGATGCACGACTGTTTCATCATGACAAGGCTTCTCTAGGCCATGCACACCTTTGTAGCCACACTGACCCCCCTCCCCAATCATTAACCCCAGACAATCACTAATCTGTTCTTCATCCATACAATTCTGTTGTTTAGTAATGTCATAGAGTGGCTTCCTTGGTGGCTCAATGGTAAAAGAATCTGCCTACCAAGAAGGGAAATGCAGGTTTAATCCTTGAGTCAGGAAGAGCCTCTGGAGAAGGAAATGACAACCCACTCCAGTATTCTTGCCTGGGAAATCTCATGGAGATAGGAGCCTGGCGGGAGTTCATGGGATTGCAAAGAGTCAGGCATGACTTATCAACTAACAAACAACAACAATGCCCTAGAAATGGAACTATATAGAAGTAACCAATGAGATTTTTTTTTCTCTTAGCATAAGTAGTAAAATCATGATATCTGTCCAAGTCACTGTGTGTGTCCAGCTTGTTGGTCTTTTTATTTCTGAATAGCATTCCATGGTATAGATGCACCACAGTTTGCTTAGCCGGTAACCCCTGAGGGACACTGGGTTGTTTCCACATTTTGGCTGCTGTGAATAAAGCTGTTATGAATATTCAGGTGCAAGTTTTTATGTGAATAAAATCTTTTATTTCTTTAGAATAAGTGTCCAAATGTGTGATTGCATGTTTAGCTTTATGAGAAACTGCCAAGCTATTTTCCAGAATGCTTGTATCATTTTATATCTTCATCAGCAATTTGTGAGTGATTGAGTTTTTCCCACATGTTTGCCAGAATTTTGTGTTCTCACTATTTTTTATTTTAGCCACACTGAGATTTGTGTAGTGATACTTCATTGTGGCTTTAATTTGCATTTCTCTGATGGTTGATATTGTTGAACATCTTTTCAGGTGCTGATTTGCAATCTGTATATCCCCTCTTTGGTGAAACACCTGTTCGAATCCATTGCTCGTTTTCTTCCCTCATAGCTCAGTTGGTAAAGAATCCACCCGCAATGCGGGAGACCTAGGTTCGATCCCTGGGTTGGGAAGATCCACTAGAGAAGGGAAAGGCTACCACTCCAGTATTCTGGCCTGGAGAATTCCATGGGCTGTATAGACCAAGGGATGGCAAAGAGTCGGACACGACTGAGCATCCCAGTTCACTTTCACTCCCAGTTCTGTAACTTACCTTTTCATATTTTAACAGGGTCTTTTACAGAGGAAAGGTTTTTAATGTTGATCAGTTTGGTGTATGCATGTCTGTGTGAGTGTATCATGCTTTCAGTGTCAGATCTAAGATTTACTTAGCTGCAAGCCTGAAGTTTTTATTTCATGTGTTTTTTTAAGAGTTGCACAGTTTTACATTTTACATTTAAGCCCATGATCCATTTTGAATTAACTTTTTAAATGTATATATTTTTAAATATTTGTATTATATTATATTATATATTAATATATTAATATTAATAATATATTATATATTATGTTTATTATATTATTTATATTTTATTAGATGATGCTGTGTCATCATCTTTGTTTCAGCCTTTACCTATTTGCTGTTATCAAGTAACTAGTTCATAGCAACATAACCAAAATGTGGATTGAAGACGCCAAAACCAATACTGTACTGTAAAAAAAAAAAAAGAAGACTTGTCTTAGGGGAGTGAAAAAAAAATTGTTCTTTGAGCCTGTGACTTTCCCATTTTACACTTACTGTGATTTCTCTAACTAAAGAGTAAAGTTAAAATTGTAGCAAAAAGCCAACCCTTTCTCAATTCATCACCTCTGAAATCCTCTATCATGTATTATAGGGCAATGCTTTCCAGTATAAATTCAGAAAATGGTTACATCTGTCTTATGATTGAAGATAACTGTAATCTCTTCTAACATTCACATTTCTTTAACTTTAAAGTTCTCTGAGAAAAATGCCTATCAATCTTTAAGACATCAAACTGAGCTAAAAGTCAGAATCTCCTTTCTTGTCTATAACTTCTTTCCTATAATTGAGCATGAGTTTCTTGAAGAGGAGAATACTCTTTACAAATTGTCCCAAGAATGAAAATTCCCTCTTTCTGTTATTACTTTTTGAGAAAATTACAGGCTTCCATGGACCTTGTTTTCACAGACAGCATTCCAAGGTCAACCAGCTCATTTCTCCAAGGATTTAGTGATTCTTCTTTCTACTGTCCCGGGGCAGAGTCTTTTAAATAATGACTTTTAAAATACAAATATTACAATTGAGGATAACACTTTCTAAACATTTTCTTAAGGGTTGTGAATCCAGGAGCTGAAAATTGTTCTTGATCAAAATAAGTCAGGCCTTGAAAACAGACAAGGCATTTTTCTTGTCTTAGGCTAGGACTCCCAGTGGTAGGAGTATTTATCCCTAAACTAGGTCTTTAGATTTGAAAGGAAAAATATGCAAAGAAGCAGCAAAAATCATGGCAAAGGTAAAGGTAAATAGAAACAGATAGTTTGACACCATCCAGTTGTACTCATGGGCAGTATCTAGTGTATGGAGAATACCTGTTACACAAAGCTCATTTCCTTTGAACCCTGCCGGGAGCCAGCTTGACGAACTCCGCCTATGGCAAAGGTCATGAGGAAGGATGCTTGGCATATGCAAAGGCATGATCAAGCCTCAGGAAACGCCCTGTTCCCGAGCATCTACCCCAAAACCAGAGTACTTTACAGGGGGCTCTCCCCCATAACCATTTCTCTCGGAGAAGGAGTTAACGTGCAGCTCTAATGCAATAAAATTCCCGGGTGTGACAAGAGTGTTTCATCTTACGAACTCCTCTGAAGGTTATCTAGCCTGCCTGTATAGGTTCCTCCGGCCGCATGTGATTGTTTCCAAATTCTTTTGGGAAATTAGAAATTATTAGTATAGTGGGTTGGTTAGGAATTATATTGGTAAAGGGTTTTTCATTTGTTCATTTGTTGTGTCAATAATTGCTGCTAATTCCCTGCCCTAGGTGGGACAAGGGCATCTCAGGTCAAACCTCTCTGCTCACAGACTAGCTTGTGTGACAACCTCTCAACCATAAACAGCACAGAGAGTTTTAGAGGATTTTGAAAGTCTTAAATAACATAGGGCTTTTTCTTCTTGAGTCAATAATTGCCTCCAGGCCTCCGTATCCTCAGGCATCTGGGAATATATTGAGTGAGTGAGTGAGTGAAGTCGTTCAGTCGTATCCAACTCTGCGACACCATGGACTGTAGCCCACCAGGCTCCTCTGTCCATGGGATTCTCCAGGCAAGAATACTGGAGTGGGTTGCCATTTCCTTCTCCAGGGGAATCTTCCCAACCCAGGGATAGAACCCAGGTCTCCTGCATTGCAGGCAGACACTTTAACCTCTGAGCTACCAGGGAAGTCCGGGAATATATTAATCAATGTATTTGGAATATAGAAAAGGAAATATAGTAGTTTTTGAAGTTAGCAATATTAGACTTTTTGAGTTAATGAATTTTCT
This sequence comes from Procapra przewalskii, assembly GCA_006410515.1. Classification (NCBI taxonomy): domain Eukaryota; kingdom Metazoa; phylum Chordata; class Mammalia; order Artiodactyla; family Bovidae; genus Procapra; species Procapra przewalskii. The sequence goes on along the minus strand of SJYF01001444.1, from coordinate 1,251,655 downwards.
CTTTTGTTATAGATCAGTGTACTTTGTTATAAATCACTGTGTCCTGCTATGTAAAAACGTAATGTTATCACTATCTTAAGACTAACTAGATCTTAAGAGGAATATTGGTGAAAGGATTTTCATTTGTTGGGCTGATGTTTGCTGCTAAATCTCCATATTCCCTGCCCTTATAATAAATATAACTAGCATATGGGAGAAATACGTATAAACCTTTAGGCATATAGGAGAAATAAGTATTAACCTTTAAGATTAATCATGTTAACCTTGGGTTAAATAAATTCCTTTCTTGATTGTAACTCACTACACCCTCACCCTATAGGAATGCAACTTTATTTGGAGGGTGGTGCCTGGTTTAAGAAAAAACACCCTTGGAAAAGATAAGTTTTTTGGTTATCAGAAAGAAAGGGTTGTAAACGTCAGCAGGCAGAAATGGCTTGAAGATGATGTAAAACCCCTAAGACCTTTTTTTATGTAAAGCACCTGATTTTGATAAAGGTCAGGACTGCTGACCCCCGCGTGACTCTGTATGCATCCCCATATGTAACAAAAGGTATATAAGAAAACTGGAAAAATAAAGAAGTGGGATCAGTTCCTGGAAAGACTGACTCCCCCATGTCGTTCCTTCTTGCTCCCCGTTTTTCCTGCTGATTCCCATCTGGAGCATGGATGCTATTCCATGTGAACCAAGTTATTCAGTCTCTTTTTCTCCACTAATTTTACTACTACACTATCCATTTCTAGTCTCTCTATATATCTGTAACTAAATATGTATTTTTCCAAATAGGGCGCCGACTCCATCCCCACCTTCGAATCACCCTGGATCCACCGGGACTGGACCCTGGCAGAACCCTAGAAATTAAGGTGGAAAGGGAGAGTGTTGGGGCTCAGAGAGAACTAAGGTAACTATGACTTCCTTTCAGTCTGGACTACTGCTCCCTCCTTGCCCACTAACATCCTTAGCTTAATAGGATTCATACCTGTAGCCACAGCAAGTAAACATTTGAGGCTAAAATTCAAAGATTAAAAAGTCCAGAGATGAAAGCAGAAAAGAGATAATACAGGTGTACATTAACATTGGCTGAAACCTAGAAGAATCACTGATAAGAGAGACTTCCAAGTTTACAAGGGAACAAGTCTATATACCTTACTATACACTCACTCAGGTGATTAAGATGTTTCTGTCTGTGCCAACAGGAGGGACACCATTCAATTGCAAGTACCATATGAAGAAAAATGTACCATATGAAGCAAATCTGTTCAAACAGAAAGGGAACTTATGACATATAAACAGAAGTATTCCTATGCTGATGAGAAATGAACTACAAGAAATAATAGATCCACAATTACCTAACAGCATCCAAAGGGTAGAAGCTCTATATCTGTTGATTTTATGAATTAATTATTCTTCTTCAGTCAACCAATATTTACTGTGTAACCACTCTGTGCTATGTACTGTGTAATGTACAATACATTCACGTTCCTGACCCTATGGAGCTCACAGTTACAGTCATAACAGAGACATTACTTTTCCAGCAAAGGTCCATATAGTCAAAGATATGATTTTTCCAGTAGTCATGTATGGATGTGAGAGTTAGACCATAAAGAAGGCTGAGTGCCAAAGGATTGATGCTTTTGAAGTGTGGTGTTGGAGAAGACTCTTGAGAGTACCTTGGACTGCAAAGAGATCAAACCAGTCAATCCTGAAGGAAATCAGTTCTGAATATTCATTGGAAGGACTGAAGCTGAAGCTGAAGCTCCAATACTTTGGCCACCTGATGCGAAGAACCGACTCATTGGAAAAGACCCTGATGCTGGGAAAGACTGAAGGAGAAGGGGATGACAGAGGATGATGGTTGGATGGCATCACTGACTCAACAGACATGAGTTTGAGCAAGCTCTGGGAGATAGTGAAGGACAGGGAAACCTGGTATTCTGCAGTCCATTGGGTCACAAAGAGTCGGACATGACTGAGCAACTGAAAAATACAATACATAATTATAGATGTAGATACACAAAAGCATATTAATTGCAACATCCCTTTTGTTGGACTTTGAAGACAGCCTGCAGTACATGAGAACACATGGAGAGAGACCACAATACAAGCTTGAAGACACTTGCAAAACATATATAAGCCCACTATTTAACTTTCCTTAGCCTATTCTGCACAGTAATGATATATGAGAAAACTGATAATCCACTAAAGAGTTAGAATAAATAGGGACTTCACAGGTGGTGCAGTGGCTAAGACGCTGAACTCCCAATGCTAGGGACCTGGGTTTGACCCCAGACAGAGAATTAGATCCCATGTGCTGCAACTAAGAGCTGGCACAGCCAGATAAAATTTAAAAATATTTAAAACAAGAGAGAACAAAGGGAAGCTGTGGTGGTGTGTGTTTTTTCAATCTTCCTCAAGTTAGAGGAGATTCAAAGGATTGACTCAGAGAATTTGAAATATTCCCCTGGGGTCTGTAGGATTTTGAGGCTCGCATTAGGTTGCAATGACAACTTCTCTCACTTTACTGTGGTAAAGAATTTGACTGCCAATGCAGGAGATGCGAGTTCAGTCCCTGGGTTTCAGAAGATTCCCTGGAGAAAGAAATGGCAACACCCTCCAGTATTCTTGCCCAGGAAATCCCATGGACAGAGGAGGCTGGTGGGCTATGGTCCATGGGATTGCAAAGAGTCAATTCTAGGATACTTTTTTTTTCTTTCACGTGTTTGATTTATTCCTTGAAACGGCTTACATCTATTTTCTTCATTAAAAGTTGATCTCTAGATAACTTTACCTCCTTCTTTCCAATACTTTTTACAAAATTCAACTCTTTTAACTAGTTAATTACTTGATGACTTGGCTATTAAGTCTATTATCTCTCTCATCTCTCTCTCTCCCTCACACGTATGTATGTCACACACACACACACACACACACACATACACACTTATACTTTATTTTCTGGAAAGTTGCTCTTTGTTGGGATCATTGTTATTTGTACAATAGGGATAGAAAATCCTTACACAAGGAAGACTATCTTCCTTTTTGGAATTCCAGACGAAAGCAAACCCACTAGGTTAATTCCCACCTAATCACCGAGCAATAGTGCAGAGACTTAACTCTTTTGGATGTTGTATACCAGCTACTCTGCACATGCGTGGTGTGGAATCATCCAAAACTGAAGCCATCTGGAGTTAATTGGGACTAAAGTATGAAGCAAAGCCTTCGTATAAAAGAATTTTGTGAAACAAGGAAAATATGACTGTTTAGTAATTGCAGAGTGAAAATGCTCTATGCGCCAGGGTCATAGAAATGAGCAGGGAGCCACATCAGAAAGATTTAATGGTAAACTCCTAATAAACTCCTAGGAGTCATCAAGAAAATCACCTTTGTGTTTATTCCAGTATTGTTTACTACAGTGAGTAAAACAATCTAAAAAGCTAGTAAAATGAAATTAGCCCCAAAGTATAATAAAATCACACATTGGAATATTACCATTAGAATGTGTGATGTTGACCTGTAAATAATGTTGTGAAATAATTATTTCACAATATACTGTCAGGTAAAAACTCAGAATAAAAATACCTATAAGGTATGAATCTCCAATAGAGGTTTTTTTGACTAGTAAAATTGGTGAGTTATTTTGTTTTTAGCATTCCTTCTTTGCATATCCTTTTTCCTACCTTACACACACATAACTTTGTAATCACATAGAGGGAATCTGACCAGGTGATGAGGTTAGTTCTGAGCAAACTGTAGGGTTTCATTTCTCCTTGGGATGAAGATTTGTGGTAACAGTTACTCTCTGCACATCATTCCAAGTCATTCACGGCACAGGTGAGGCAGGGCACAGGAAGGGTCCAAGAAGTGGCTTTTCAGAGATATTTCAGATTCACAATGATGGCCAGACTTAACAATGCATAAATATTTGTGCAGTGAACCTAAAACTCTGACAACTCAGGTGCAGATATAGTCAAATACTATTGAATTTTTTAAAGCTAACAAAAAACCATTTTAATGGTTAATAAAAAAAATTAATAAAATAACCATTTAAAAGTTGTTTTTTTTTTAACTTGGCAAACGATCTTCTGCAACATAAAGAATTGAAGATAAAGGTATTTTTGATGAATGACACTTTGAGATATGCTCTCTGAGCTAGAGAGAGAGCATTTTCCTTACAGTGAGGTTTGCACTTCTAACCCCCCTACCTTCTCCTGTCCTTACCGAGAATCTCACTAAGGTGTTCATAGCTGGGGGACTCCACATGTTGGCATCTGAGGTTTCTGTGGGGCTCCCTCCAGCAGCGGCATCACTGTGGTCTCTCAGAGCACAGAAATACACCACGGAGTCCTCGAGCTCTAAGTCTGAGATGGTGAGGCTGATGGAGCTTGTTGCTTTCTGGAAGTTCAAAAAATACTGACCTTTTGTTGTATTCAGCTCATTGTAAGACTCCTGATGAATAAGGGAAATCATTTCCTCACTTGGTGGTTGCTTGTACCAGAATAAATAATAAGTATAACTATTAGCTTCATATGCACAATTCAAGGTTACATCCTCCTTCTCCAGCACAGAAATTTCTGACTGATTTTGAGTTACTTTCTGGGCCATGATGGATCCTAGAGAGAAGAAAA
>SJYF01001444.1:1223820-1239363 GCA_006410515.1 Procapra przewalskii | reverse complement strand
AGAAACACCCTCTTCCAACAACACAAGAGATGACTCTACACATGGACATCACCAGATGGTCAACACTGAAATAAGACTGATTATATTCTATGCAGCCAAAGATGGAGACGCTCTATAAAGTCAACAAAAGCAAGACCAGGAGCTGACTGTGGTTCAGATCATGAACTCCTTATTACCAAATTCAGACTTAAATTGAAGAAAGTAGGGAAAACAGCTAGACCATTCAGGTATTACCCATATCCATCATAAAATGTCATATTTGTAAAATTAAAAATAAATTGCTGTTACTTCTTTTTACTGATAAAGGTAAAGTTGACCTTCCAACTAGAAAACTGGACAAAATACATGAAACAAGTTGTGAATCTTGGACATCAGGTGGCACAGAGATAAGGAAAACAGATGAGATGAGCCAGGACATTGCCCAGCTTTCTTCACAGAGGCAGCTTCTAGGCACCAGTCCATGAGGGATTTAACAAAAATGGCCCAAATGTCTGACTGTGAGATGAAATTATGTTTTGGGGATCCTGAGGAACCTAGAAATTTGTGGACCAGTGTACCAGAGAGGAGGGATGTGGGTGAAAGAGAGGGAGGGAGAGAGATGAGGGCAAAGACGTGGGGGGAGGCGTCACTGTGAATCTTTGACTGAGTAGTGATCTGTAAGTAAAGAGAGAAGACTCAATGAGTTTGGTAAACCTCCCTGAAGGGGCCTCCTTTGGGGTCCTGGGCCCTACTTGGGTGACAAGCCACCTTACCCCTTTAGCCTCATGAGAGACAGGTGACCTTACTTAGGTAACCTGGTTCTTGAAACATCTTTTTACCTCTTGTCACATTCTTGCTTTAATTCAACTAAGTATTTTTTTTAGAATGTCAGGTTTAGATGCTTAATATGTTAGCCAGGCACTCTTCATTCCTGAGGCATGTGTGTGGTATTTATCTGTCTTCTGTTTATTTGTTTGTTTTATTAGGGATTCAGGAATCTCAATGGAAAGAACTGTTTGCTCAGTGTCTGTCATCCTCTTTGTCTAGTTTCTTGTGCAATTATTTGTGCTGGTGAAGTGAACCCAGCAGATTTAATGGGGTCATTTCATAGCTTGTTCTTTTCTCTAGGATAGGGTTAGGGTTTATTTGATGCAAAGTCTGACTGTATTATGGTAGGACTTGTTGCCATTGTTCTTGCTGACATACACCATTCTAAGGCCTGGGGACGTGCGGCTGCAGACAGCTGGGAGGTTGCCTTACACGGGCTCCCAGGGCCATGCTGTCCATCCAGGACCAATGGCTGTGACTCAATCAGATGAACTAAGAACAGTCAAATGCACCTTTTTCACCTACAGAGATTTTCTCCCCTGTTAAAATGAATTTTGTTTCTTACCAAAACGGGGGTCATTTTTAATGCACATCTGTTTGCTGAGCTGTTCTTTTGGTTTGTTTCTTGTCTGCACCAGGTCTTATTTTAGGCATGTGGGCTCTAGTTCCCTGACCAGGGATCGAACCTGGGCCTCCTGCAACGTGAGTGCAGAGTCCTACTCACTGAACCAACCCTCCACCTAAAATTAGATCTTGAGTTGAAGTTATCATGCTGGCAGGATTCTCTGGCTCAGGAGATCACCTAGATTCTCTTAAACTCTTGTGCATTTCCAGGAATCCCTAGGCTCCAGCATTCATCCTGGAAATTTACAGGGTTGTCTGCAATGTGGAAACCAAACTCAGATACAATTCCTACCTCAAATTGTTTTCAATTGATTGAGAAGCAGGTGAACAAATATATATATGTATATCCTATGCCCTGTCTGTACTCCCACTAGCCTGGACCCCAATATGTGAAATGAGGGATCAGACCGAAAGCAGAGAACTGATGCAGTTACCACCAGGGAAATAAAACCTGCTAGAATACTTTTTTCCCCACCTATAAGATGTGTTTTTGTTCTCTCATCCCCCTCTCCATTTCCAGGCCTCTTTATTAAGCTGTTGAGCCCCCAGTGCTCAGGTGGCCAGCACCCAGTGTGCAGAACTCCAGGATGTCAGGGAGGAAGGCAGTGCTGACCTTCAGGAGGGTGTGGACTCACCCTGAGTGAAGATGGTGACTTCATCTGCCAAGAGTGAAGATGGTGACTTCATCTGCCAAGACCATAAAACTACTGTAACCACTAAACTCTGCATTTAAGTAGTTGTGTCTGTAAGTTGGGTTTCCCCAGTAGCTCAGCAGTAAAGAATCTGCCTGCCAATTAAGGAGATAAGGGTTCAATCCCTGGGTCAGGAAGATCCCCTGGAGGAGAAAAGAGCAACCCACTCCAGTATCCTTGCATAGAAAATTCCACGGACAGAGGAGCCTGGCAGGCTATGGTCCACAGGATTGCAAAGAGTCGGACGCCACTTAGCAACTGAGCGCCGGACACAATGCACCCACACCTGTAAATTGTGAAATGACAGTGATTAGTGTCCTGGCCGCATCTCACAGCCTGCCCCGCAGTAAACATGCATCTCTTCCCACCTGCTGTGCCCACCACTGTCCTTCCAGAAAGTCTGCCCCCGAAAGTTGAGACAGGAGTTCAGCCTGAAAGATGAGGGGACACTCTGTGCAATGGGCACAAGTGTAGCAGAGGCACAGAGAGTGACCAAAGAGGCTCTGCCTTCCTGCTTGTGAGCAGAGTAGTGTAGACACGCTCCTGCTTCGTGAGGGGGTGGTAACCTCTCCTAGTCTCTGGAGTAGGTGAAAAGCCAACTCCACTGCCAAGATAGCTTATTGTAAGAGTGCATGAACACTTCTCCCACGTGTCTGAAATACGGCTGACTGATGAATTGCTGCTGTTCAGTCTCCAGGTCATGTCTGACTCTTTACGACCCCAGGAACTGCAGCACATCAGGCTTCCCTGTCCTTCACTATCTCCCAGAGTTTGCTCAAACTCAGGTCCATTGCGTCAGTGATGCCATCCAACCCTCTTATCCTCTGTCACCTTCTTATCCTCTTGCCCTCAATCTTCCGCATCACCAGTGTCTTCTCCAGTGAATTGGTTCTTCGCAAGCAGGTGGCCAAAGAATTGGAGCTTCAGTTTCAGTATTCCAGCAGGTTTTATTCTGCTGGTGGTAATTGCATCAGAATACCAGATTCAAGATTGCCGCTTAGCCTTCTTTATGGTCCAACTTTCACACCCATACATGATTCCTGGGTAAACCATAGCTCTGACTATAGGTACCTTTGTCGGTAAAGTAATATCTCTGCTTTTTAATACACTGTCTAGGTTTGTTACGTCTTTTCTTCCAAGGATCAAGAGTCTTTTAATTTCATGGCTGCAGTCACCATCTGCAGTGACTTTGGAACCCAAGAAAATAAAATCTGTCAGTGTTTCCACTTTTTCCCCATCTATTTGCCATAAAGTGATGGGACCAGATGCCATAATCTCAGTTTGTTGAATGTTGAGTTTTAATCCAGCTTTTTCATTCTCCTCTTTCACCCTCATCAAGAGGCTCTTTACTTTCTCTTTGCTTTCTGCCATTAGAGTGGTACCATCTGCATATTTGAGACTGTTAATATTTCTCCTGGCAAAGTTGATTCCAGCTTGTGAATCATCCAGCCCAGCAATTCACATGGTGTACTCTGTATATAAGTTAAATAAGCAGGGTGACAATATATAGCCTTGGAGTACTCTTTTTCCAAATTTGAACCACTCCATTGTTCCATGTCCAGTACTAACTGTTGCTTCTTGTGCTGCATACAGATTTCTTGCATACCCTATCTCTTTAAGAATTTTACACAGTTTGTTGTGATCCACACAGTCAAAGGCTTTAGCATACTCAATGAGGCAGAAGTAGATTTTTTATAATTCCCTTGCTTTTTTTCTGTGAGTCAGAGGGTGTTAGTAATTTGATCTCTGGTTTGTCTGCCTTTTCTAAACTCAGCTTGTACATCTGAAGTTCTTCATTCACGTACTGCTGAAGCAGAGCTTGAAGGATTTTGAGCATAATCTTACTAGCATGTGAAATGAGTGCAATTGTATGGTAATTTGAACATTCTTTGGCATTCATTTCCCTGAGATGAGGTTACTAACAAAGAGACTATCCTGTACCCATTGAATACAAACAATACACACAACACCTGCGATATTTACAGGGTGGGCTGCTCTCATCCACAGAGCCATTGACGGAAGGAATATCTTGTCAGAAACTCTCCTCCTGGAACTTACTTCAGCAGCAGCATTTCTGGAGCAACAAAAGTGATGGAAAAGTCAAGGAAAGAGAGAATAAAGCTCCAGTCCCTGAAGATAGAGTGTCTGCAGGTGAAACTCAGCAGGACACAATCTGGGCCTGAGACGAGCTTCCAGATCACACAGTCATCCATCAATAATGTGCCCTGGGATTTTCCTTAACACATTGTGAAATATTTCAGCATATATAATCTGAATTGCCATTGAAGAGTTAATGTCACTTTAAGGGATTCTATGCATTATGGGGGATATCGATGGGTTGAAAACAGGCATTTCTGGAGAAAAGCTCTTAGGTTCCTTTTTGCACTGTCCTGCTCCAGATTCCTCTCTGTAGGGCAACCCAAGAATTCATAGGTCCTTGGCTCTGAGTATCAGAGCTGGCAGTGCTTTGATAGTGCCTCTGGAGAGAGAAACAACACCCCCTTGCAGGCCTCCCACAGCCGGAGCCCCATCTGCATCTGGGTTTGTGCTCAGCTCCCCCACAGCCCTGTGTCACTGTGTCACTCAGAGCACAGTAGTACACAGCCGAGTCTGATGCCTGCACTGCCCGTTTCTGCAGGTGGAAGGAGCTGTCACTCTTAACAAGAGTGGCCTGAAAACCTTCATGCTCTACTTTCTTGTCTGCTGTTAAGCCCTTCAGGAGGAGTTGAGGAGCTTTGTTGAGATGCTGGATATACCAGAAAAGATAGGGAGAGAAATCAGCAGTCTGGTAAGTGCAGTTCAGGGTCATGAGAGCCCCCTCTGAGACAGTCACTGGGCCTTCCGTCTGGTTCACTGAGTCACCATTGGTCCCTCCTACAAGAAAATCACTTTGTTATTGTAGAAATGTACAGGAGAGGAGTTTTCAGTCAGAGAAGAAAAATTAAACTTACCTATAGTTATAAGAAAGTGAAAAATCATTAACATTTAGAATAAAATGTTACTTACTGAATATTAAGATGATCAGAAGTGAGTGAGTGACAGCATGCATGTTTGCAAAAGAAAACGATCCTTGTTCCCTGGAATACACCAGTCTAACAAATCTAGTCTCCATCTGGATGTTACAGAAGCTCCTCGCTCAGAAACTGAGAGCCCCTTTCTGTACTGCAGCAATATTCTGTCTTGTGGCTACAGAGCAGGCAAGTGAAACCAGCTCCTGAATACAGTGAGGAACCGCATCTGAAGGAAACCCCGCCTTCTGGTGGTGATCGTGAAAATTGCACTATAGTCGAGTCTGACCCATTCCTCCTGATAGTAGTTTGTGGAATTACAATACAGGAGAATGGGACAGGACCCTAAGCAGAGAGTCCTAAACCTAAGCGTGCTTGGGGAATATTCTATTATTCCTTCCATAATTTTTTGCATGGTACAGGTATCTCTAGCTTCGCAAGAAACCCCATTACAATTTCTAGATGGAATAGTCAAGAGGTTTCTTCCTTACATATGCCTCCAAGATTCCCATGGGACAGAGAAGGATCCCCCTGAATGGAAAGTGTTTCCTCCTCTCCTCAAGTCATCTCTCTGAAGTACTTATATTCATGTTGTCTCTGTCAACATGCCGTGGAGAAAATTTTATCTAAGGCAGGGTCAAATAATATGTGGTTAAAAGCTAAAGTTATATCTTGATTTATCATGGAATGACAGATTTGTAGAACAGAATAAAAGTAAAATATGTGACTTCTTTTTCACTGATAATGGTAGAGTTCATCTTCCAATTAGAAAACTGTTTTTGGACCTTGAACATCAGGTAGCACAGAGATAAGGAAAACATGAGATGAGCACTAACATTGCCCTGCTTCCTTTATGGACGCAGCTTCCAGGCACCAGTTCATGAGGGATTTACCAAAATAGTGCAGCTGTCTCATTGTGGGATTGAAACAGAATAGGAGAATGGAGATCCTGAAATACCTAAAAATTGTGGCCCTCTGTACAGGAGAGGAGGAATGTTGACAAAAGAGAGGGAGAGAGATAAGTGCAAGGCAGGGGTTGTAGGTGAGAGTAGTGGGGGGAGTTGGTTGATCCTTGGATGATAGCAACCTTACCCCTTTAGTCTCATGAGGGACAGGTGACCTTACTTAGGTAACCTGGTTCTTGAAACGTCTTTTTAACTCTTGTCACATTCTTGCTTTAATTCAACTAGGTATTTTTTTTAGAATGTCAAGTTTAGATGCTTAATATGTTAGCCAGGCACTCTTCACTCCTGAGGCATGTGTGTGGTTTTTATCTGTCTTCTGTTTGTTTGTTTGATTTTTAGGGATTCGGGAATCTCTGTAAAATGAACTGTTTGCTCAGTGTCTGTCAGCCTGTTTGTCTAGTTTCTTGTGCAATTATTTGTGCTAGTGAAGGAACCCAGAGAAGATTTAAAGGTGTCATTCATAGCTTGTTCTTTTCTCTAGGTTAGGGTTTATTTTAGCAAAGTCTGACTATATTATGGTATGACTTGTTGCCATTGTTCTTTGCTGACATACACCATTCTAAGGCCTGGGGACGTGCGGCTGCAGACAGCAGGGAGGATGCCTTACACGGGCTCCCAGGGCCACGCTGTCCATCCAGGAACAATGGCTGTGACTCAGTCAGATAAACCAAGAACAGTCAAATGTGCCTTTTTCACCCACAGAGATTTTCTCACCTGTTAAAATGAATTTTGTTAGTTCTTACCAAAATGAGGATCGTTTATAATACACAACTGTTTGCTGAGCTGCCCTTTTTGTTTGTTTCTTGTCTGCGCCAGGTCTTATTTTAGGCGTGTGGGATCTAGTTCCCGGACCAGTGATCAAACCTGGACTTCCTGCAACATGAGTGCAGAGTCCTACTCCCGGAACCAACCCTTCACCTAAAATTAGCATATTGAGTGAAGTTACCATGCTGGTAGGACTCTCTGACTCCGCAGATCACCTAGATTCTCTTAAACTCGTGCATTTTCAGGAATCCCTAGGCTCCAGCATTCATTCTGGAAATTTACAGGGTTGTCTACAATGTGGAAACCAAAATCAGACACAATTCCTAACTTAAATTGCTTTCAGTTGATTAAGGAGCAGGGAAACAAAACAAAAAAAAAATCCTATGCCCTGTCTGTACTCCCACTAGCCTGGACCCCAATACATGAAATGAGGGATCAGACCAAAAGCAGAGAAATGACGAGTTACCACCAGGGAAATAAAACCTGCTAGAATACTTCCCCAGCTAGAATATTTCCCCACCCTGAAGATTTATTTTTGTTCTTTCATCCCCCTCTCCATTTCTAGGTCTGTTTATGAAGATGTGAACCCCCAGTGCTCAGGTGGCCAGCACCCAGTGTGCAGGACTCCAGGATGTCGGGGAGGAAGGCAGTGCTGTCCTTCAGGTGGGTGCGGATTCAGCCTAAGTGATGATGGTGAGCACATCTGCCAAGACCATAAAACTACTGTAACTATTAAACTCTGCATTTAAGTACTTGTGCCAACAAATTGGGCTTCCCAGGTGCTAAGTGATAAAGAATCTGCCTGTCAATTGAGGAGATGAGGGTTCAATCCCTGGGTCAGAACGATCCCCTGGAGATGGAATAGCAACCCCCTCCAGTGTTCTTGCCTGGAAAATTCCATGGACAGAGGAGCCTGTTGGGCTACAGTCACGGGTCACAAAGAGTCAGACTCCACTAAGCAACTCACGCACGCCTATAAATTATGAAATGACAATGATTAGTATCCTGGCCACATCTCACAGACTGCCCAGTAGTAAAACATACATCTCTTCCCGCCTGCTGTGCCCACCACTGTCCTTCCAGAAAGTCTGCTCCTGGAAGGTGCAGACAGGAATTCAGCCTGCAGAGATGCAGAGGGACTCTCTGTGCAGTGGGCACGATTGTATCAGAGACACAGAGCAGTGACCCAAGCGGCTCTGCCTTCCTGCTCATGAGCAGAGGAGTGCGGAGAGGCTCCTGCTTCGGGAGGGGTGGTACTTTCTCCTAGTTTCTTGAGCAGGTGAAAGAGCTCACTCTGCTGCCAAGATAACTCATTGTAAGAGTACATAAACACTTCTTCCATGTGTCTGAAATATGACTGATTGATGAGTTAATTTTCCGTGTTTTTCTTGCTGTTCATCCCTAGGTCATGTCTGACTCTTTACAACCCCAGGAACTGCAGCACGCCAGGAGCTTTGTTCTCTCTTTCCTTCACTTTTCTATCTCTTCTGGTTGCTCCAGAAATGCTGCTGCCTAAGTAAGTTCCAAGAGGAGACCATCCTGACAAGATATTCCTTCTAAAGGGCCCTGTGGATCAGAGCAGCTCACTCTGTGAATATTGCAGGTGTGTGTGTCCTTCCCTGTCCTTCACTATCTCCCAGAGTTTGCTAAACTCACGGCCATTGAGTCAGTGATGCCATCCAACCATCTTATCCTCTGTCACCTCCTTATCCTCTTGCCCTCAATCTTTTCCCAGCATCAGGGTCTTCTCCAGTGAATCGGTTCTTCACATCAGGTGGCCAAAATATTGGAACTTCAGCTTCATCAGAAGTCCTTCCAATGAATATTCAGGGTTGATATCCTTTAGGACTGACTGGTTTGATCTCCTTGCAGTCCAAGGGTCAAGAGTCCTCTCCAACATGGTTCAACTTTCATATCCATACATGATTACTCAGAACCATAGCTCTAATTATATGGACTTTTGTTGATAAAGTAATATCTCTTCTTTTTAATATGCTGTCTAGTTTAATCATAACTTTTCTTCCAAGAAGCAAGCATCTTTTAATTTCATGGCTGCAGTCACCATTTGCAGTGATTTTGAAGCCCAAGATAATTAAATCTGTCACTATTTCCTCATTTTCCCCATCTATGTGCCATAAAGTGATGAACCAGATGATGTAATTTTAGTCTTTTAATGTTGAGTTTTAATCCAGCTTTTTCACTCTCCTCTTTCACCTGCATCAAGAGGTTCTTTAGTTGCTTTTCACTTTCTGCCATCAGAGTGGAATCATCCACATACCGTTGAGGTTGTTGATATTTCTCCTGGCAATCTGATTCCAGCTTATGAGTCATCCAGCCCTGCATTTCACATGATGTACTTCACGTGTAAGTTAAATAATCAGGGTGACAATATATAGTCATGACGTACTCCTTTCCCAATTTTGAACCAGTCCATTGTTCCATGTCCAGTACTACCTATTCCTTCTTGTCCTTCATACAGGTTTCTTGGGTATCCCCATCTCTTTAAGAATTTTCCACAGTTTGTTGTGATCCAGACAGTCAATGGCTTTAGTGTAATCAATGAAGCAGAAGTAGATTTTTTAAATCCCCTTGCTTTTTCTGTGATCCAGCAGAGATTGGATCTGCTCTGGTTCCTCTGCCTTTTCTAAACCCAGCTTCTACAACAGAAATTCTTGGTTCATGTACTGCTGAAGCCTAGCTTGAATGGTTTTGAGCATAATCTTGCTAGCATGTGAAATGAGTGCAATTGTATGGTAATTTGAACATTCTTTGGCATTCATTTCCCTGAGATGAGGTTATTAGCAAAGAGAATATCCTGTACCCACTGAATACAAACAATACACACAACACCTGCGATATTTACAGAGTGGGCTGCTCTGATCCGCAGGGCCCTTGACAGAAGGAATATCTTGTCAGAAACTCTCCTCCTGGAACTCACTTAGGCAGCAGCATTTCTGGGGCAACCAGGAGGGATGAAAAAGTCAAGGAAAGAGAGACTAAAGCTACAGTCCCTGAAGATGGAGTGTCTGCAAGTGAAACAGCAGGACACACAATCTTGGCCTGAATTTTAAAAACTGGAGACGAGCTTCCCGGTCACACAGGCATCCATCAACAATGTGCCCTGGAATTTTCCTTAACACATTGTGAAATATTTCAGCATATGTAATCTGAACTGTCATTGAGGAGTTAATGTCACTTTAAAGTATTCTATCTGGGAGGATGTTTATGGGCTGAAAACAGGCATTTCTGGATAAAAGCTCTTAGGTTCCTTTTTGCACTGTCCTGCTCCAGATTCCTCTCTGTAGGGCAACCCAAGAATTCATAGGTCCTTGGCTCTGAGGAGCACACCTGGAAGTGCTTTGACAATGCCTCTAGCATAGCACTCTGGAGAGAGAAGCAACACCCCCTTGCAGGGCTGCCCACAGCAGAGCCCCATCTGCACTCTGGGTTTGTGCTCAGCTCCCCCGCAGCCCTCTCTCACTGTGTCTCTCAGAGCACAGTAGTACACAGCCGAGTCTGATGCCTGCACTGCCCGTTTCTGCAGGTGGAAGGAGCTGTCACTCTTAACAAGAGTGGCCTGAAAACCTTCATTCGTTGGCTTCGGGTCTGACATCGAGCCCTTCAGGAGGAGTCGAGGACCTTTGTTGAGATGCTGGACGTACCAGAAAAGATAGAGATTCGAATATGTGGCCTGGTAAGTGCAGTTCAGGGTCATGGAAGCCCCCTCTGAGACAGTCACTGGGCCTTCCGTCTGGTTCACTGAGTCACCATTGGTCCCTCCTACAAGAAAATCACTTTGTAATCGTAGAAATGTACAGGAGTAGAGTTTTCAGTCAGAGAAGAAAAATCAAACTTACCTATAGTTATAAGAAAGTGAAAAATCATTAACATTTAGAATAAAATGTTACTTACTGAACATTAAGATGATCAGAAGTGAGTGAGTGGCAGGATGCATTTTCCCAAAAGAAAACAATCGTTGTTCCCTGGAATACACCTGTCTAACAAATCTAGTCTCCATCTGGATGTTACAGAAGCTCCTCGCTCAGAAACTGAGAGCCCCTTTCTGTACTGCAGCAATATTCTGTCTTGTGGCTACAAAGTAGGCAAGTGAAACCAGCTCCTGAATACAAGGGGGAGCGGCATCTGAAGGAAGACCCGCCCTCTGGTGGTGATCGTGAAAATTGCGCTATATTGGAGTCTGACCTATTCCTCCTGATAATAGTTTGCGGGATTACATACAGGCGAATGGGACAGGACCCTAAAAAGAGATGCGTCAACATAAGCGTGCTTGGGGAATATTCTATTATTCCTTCCATAATTTTTGCATGGTACAGGAATCTCTAGCTTCGCAAGAAACCCCAGTAACAATTTCTAGACGGAATAGTCAGAGGTTCCTCCTTGTGTCTCCGATTCCCGTGGGTCAGAGGAGGATCCCACTGTGTGGAAAGTGCCCCCTCCTCTCCCCAAGTCATGTCTCTGAAGTGGTTATATTCATGTTGACCCTGTCAACATGCCGTGGAGAAAATTTTATCTAAGGCAGATGTCAAATAATGTGTAGTTAAGTGATAAGGTTATTATCCTGATTTATCATGGAATGACAGATTTGTAAAACACAATAAAAGTAAAATACTTAACTTCTTTTTCGCTGATAACGGTAGAGTTGATCTTCCAATTGGAAACTATTTTTGGACCTTGAACATCAGGGAGCACAGGGATAAGGAAAACAGATGAGATGAGCATTAACATTGCCCAGCTTCCTTCATGGAGGCAGCTTCCAGGCACCAGTGCACGAGGGATTTACCAAAAATAGTGCAGCTATCTCATTGTGAGATTGAGACAGAATAGGAAAACAGAGATCCTGAAATACCTAAAAATCGTGGCCCTCTGTACAGGAGAGAAGGGATGTTGACAAAAAGAGAGAGAGAGAGAAGCGCGAGGCAGAAGTGGGAGGAGTTGGGGGGGAGCACTTGGACCCTCCTTGGATGACGGCAGCCTTAGCCTTCAGCCTCCTGAGGGACAGGTGCCTTACTTCGGTAACCTGGTTCTTGAAACGCAATCTCTATCATTTTACGTCTTGTCACATAGTTGCTTTAACTCGACTACGTATTTCTTAGAATGTCAAGTTTAGATGCTTAATATGTTCGCCAGGCACTCTTCATTCCAGAGGCATATCTACGTGGTGTTCATCTGTCTTCTGTTTATTTGTTTTATTAAGGATTCAGGAATCTCTATGGAAAGAACTGTTTGCTCAGTGTCTGTCAGCCCATTTGTCTGGTTTCCTGTGCAATTATCTGAGCTAGTGAAATGAATCCAGAAGAAGATTTAACATGGTCATTTCATAGCTTGTTTTCTGTAGGATTGGGTTTACCTTATGCAAAGTAAGACTACATTATGGTAAGAAGTCAAAACATTGCTCTTTGCTGACATGCACCATTCTAAGGCGTGGGAACGCTGCGGCTGCAGACAGCTGGGAGGTTGCCTTACACGGGCTCTCGGGGCAGTGCTGTCAGCCCAGGATCAATGCTGTGACCTTAGTTTAATTGAGTCTGATTTGTTTATTTTTGTTTTTATTTCCAATACTCTAGGAGGTGGGTCAAAGAGGATCGTGCTGTGATGTATCTCAAAGAGTGGGCTGCCTATGTTTTCCTCTTAAGAGTTTTATGGATTCTGGCCTTCATTCACGTCATTAATCCATTTTGAGTTTATTTTGTGTATTGGGTTGGGAAGGGTTTTAGTGTCATCCTTTTACCTTTAGATTTCGAATTATCTTCCAATTAAAAATGAATGTTTCTAAATGGCAATGACCAGGTCAGTTGAACACAAGAGCAATCTTCTTCAAATGATACCTATTAATGGACATAGAAATTCTCAACAGTCAAAATGACCTGTTTTTCTAAAATTAGGATATTCTTTTAACGCACGGCTGTTTGCTGAGCTGTTCTGTTTTGTTTCTGTTTTTGGCTGCGCCTGGTCTTAACTTCGGCTTATGAGATCCACTTACCTGACCAAGGATCAAACTCAGGCCCTCGGCACTGGGAGCGCAGAGTCCTATCCCCTGAACCAAAGTTCCTCCTAAAATTAGGGTCTTGAGTCAAATTACCATGCTGGCAGGACTCTGGCTCAGTGGATCACTGAGGTTTTCTTAAACTTCTGTGCATGTTCAGGAATCCCTAGGCTCCAGCATTCATTCTGGAAACTTACAGAGTTCTCCACAATGTGAAAACCAAACTAGACCTGATTCCTATCTCAAACTGTTTTCAGTTGACTGAGGTGCAGGTTAAAAAAAAAATCCTCTGCCCTGTCTGTAGTCCCACCAGCCTGGACCCAGAGATGTGGAATGAGGGGTCAGACTGGAAGTAGAGATCTGACACGGTTACCACCAGGGGAATAAAACCTGCTTGGATACTTTCCTGTCACTGTTCAGATTTCGTTTTGTTTTTTCATCTCCCTCTCCCTTCCTAGGCCCTGTTTATCAAGATGTTGAAGCCCCAGTGCTCACGTGTCCAACACCCAGTCTGCAAGACTCTAGGTTGTTTGGAGGAAATCAGTGTTTACCTTCAGGTGGGTGTTCAGACATCCCCCCTGTTAAATAAGGATGGGGACTACATCTTCCAGGAATATTAAAACCATTATAACTATAAATTCTGCATTTTTATAGTTGTGCCTATACATTTTTAAATGATAATGATTCAGTGTTTATGCCACATCTCCTAGACTGCCCAGAAATAAAACATATATCTCATTTCTCCTTCTGTGTCCCCCACTGTCCTTACAGAAAGTCTGGTCCCAAAGTTGCAGACAGGAGTTCAGCCTGCAGAGATGCGCAGGGTAAACTCTGTGCAATGGGCCCAGTTGTAGCAGAGAAGCAGAGCATGGACCCAAGGGGCTCCACATTCCTGCTCATGAGCAGAGGGGTGGGGAGAGGTTCCTGCCTTGGGAATGGCTGACACTCTCTCCTAGTTTCTTGGAGCACGTGAAAAACTCACTCCACTCCAACGGCAGCCTGTCTTCAAACTGGGTACAGAATGAGAATATCCTCTTTGCCAGTGATCACATCATCTCAGGGAAAATTAGTTCATCAATCAATCAAGTTTCAGATATATTGAAAAAGTGTTTATATACTCTTAAAACAATAACAGGAAAAAATCTCTCCTTAACTTACATGAGATTTTGTAACTCACAATTTATCCAATAGCAGTATATTTTTTTAAACTGAAAAATGCCATTTCCTCATTATCTTTTATCTTGACATGTGGAACTTCGCTAAATGTTTACTAACTGTGTGCAAGGCTGAAAGCAAATCAGTTTGAAGGCTGCAGTGAATATTGATCATGTCTTAGAGCATTTTTCCTGTGATCTGTCAACAAATACAGAAAAATACGCCTTCCGTTACATAGTCAGGGGAGTGAAAGGGGCCCTGCCTGGCGCTGAGAAGGGCACTTTTTGTTGAACTTAAGTCACCTGCTCTTCTCTGTCAGGACCGGGGGCTTCTCTGGAGGGGCTGCTGAGATGAGAACATTGACCACAGGGCTACCAAACCCTGTGGGCAACATTTCTAGCAGTGCCAGCATGGCCCTGGCTTTTCACTGAGCTTTGGTTCCTTTGTTGAAAAATAAGGAGAAACTTTGTGTTATAAAAAAAATGAAAGGAATGAAAATCTGATGTAGGTTCTGGAACAAACTCTGCCTTTTATATTAATTATGGTCATCAGTGAGTGATCCCTGCTGTATCAAGATGCCATAATATGTACCTGTGCTTAAAATTTTATTTATATAAAAGACACAGGCAGGTGTGTTTATGTACAATTTAATTTTGTAATGATTCTAAACAGATAGAGATATATTGTTGGGGGCCAGTCTGAGGAACTCCGCCCTTGGCAAAGGTCATGAGGAAGGTGGCTTTGGCATACACAAAGGCGTGATCAAGCCTCAGGAAATACCCTGTTCCCGAGCATCTACCCCAAAACCAGAGTACTTTACAGGGGGCTCTCCCCCATAACCATTTCTCTTGGAGAAGGAGTTAACTTGCATCCCCAGTTAATAAAAATTCCTGGGCATGACAAGAGTGTTTCAACCTACAAACTCTGAAGGTTCTCTAGCCTGCCTGATCAGGTTCCTCTGGCTGCATGTGATTGTTTACAGCCTCCCAGCTGTGAGGCATGGGATGCTTTAAAACTTTCTAAATACAGACTCTTTTGAGAAGTTAGAAGATCATTAGTATAGTATTAGTGGGTTGATTAGAAATTATATTGGTGAAGGGTTTTTCCATTTGTTGTGTCAATAATTGCTGCTAATTCCCTGCCCTAGGTGGGACAAGGGTGTCTCAGGTCAAACCTCTCTGCTGACAGACTAGCTTGTGTGACAGCCTCTCAACCATAAACAGCACAGAGAGTTTGGAGTATTAGCATAGGGCTTTTCTCATTTGACTGCTGCCAGGCCTTCATATCCTTAGGCACCTGGGAATATATTAATCAATGTATTTGGAATATAGAAAAGGAAATATAGTAGTTTTTGATGTTAGCAATATTAGAATTTTTGAGTTAATGAAATTTCTCTTTTGTTATAGACCACTGTACTTTGTTATAAATCACTGTGTCCTTGCTATGCAAAAATGTAACCTTATCACTATCTTAAGACTAAGTAGATTGTAAAGGGAACATTGGTGAAGGGTTTTCATTTGTTG
>SJYF01001444.1:1202832-1213408 GCA_006410515.1 Procapra przewalskii | reverse complement strand
ACCCTCTCCCTCTCCCTCAGAGTCCAAAAGTCCGTTCTATACCTCTGTGTCTCTTCTGTTATCTCACATAGAGGGTCATCATTACTATCTTTCTAAATTCCATATATATGTTGCCACCTCTTCTTAATATCTTCTGCTTCTGTTAGGTCCAGACCATTTCTGTCCTTTATCGAGCCCATCTTTGCATGAAATGTTGCCTTGATATCTCTAATTTTCTTGAAGAGATCTCTAGTCTTTCCCATTCTGTTCTTTTCCTCTATTTCTTTGAATTGATCGCTGAAGAAGGCTTTCTTATCTCTTCTTGCTATTCTTTGGTGAGGTTCAGAGACCTCCAGAATGCCAGGATGAATTTCTCTTGGTGAGTTTCATTCATTGCAAGTTACAGTGAGAGCCACACATTTCTCTGTTTTCTGGTCTTCTGCTATGGGAACACTCTGAGTATGTCAAGAATTTAGAAACCTGGTCAACAGAACTCCATGAGCCCTCTTTTCCCTAACGGACTGAGTGTTTGCTTGGTCACTGAATCTGATACATTTCAAAAGGATCAAAATAAAAATAAAATAAAATAATAAAATAATAAAAAAATAAAAAAACAAAAGGATCAGAGGCCTCAGTACAGCAATAAAGATAATATGTCAGGATCCGTGGTCATGCTTATGTCCAGAATTTCTCACAGCACAGATCCTCATGACCAGAATTGGATCGTGACCTAGCATTCTGTAAAGAGCTGTCATGATGACAAGATGCGGGTGGAGCTGTGTCACCAACATATAAGCAAGACACCTCATGCATAAAATGTTCACTGACTAGACTGCTCTGGCCCACAGGGCCCTACAGAAGGAATATCTTCTCAGGAAACCATCTTCATGGGACTCACAGCAGAGGCATTTCTTGAGCAACCATAAGAGCTGGAAAAGTCAAGGAAAGAGAGTGTGGAGGCCCCAGTCACTAAAGATGCAGTGTCTGCAGGTGAAACTCAGCAAGACACAGAAATCTGGTCTGAATTATAAAAGTCAGACAGTAGCTTCAAGGCCATACATTCATCCATGAACGAGGTGCTCTGGGAGTTTTCATCAACAGGTTGTGGCATATTTCAGCATATATCAACTGAACTGTTACTGAACAGAGTTAATGTCACTTCCAGTAATTCTATGTCATCTGGAGAAATGTGACTGGGCTAAATACAGGCATTTCTGGAGAAGGCCATTTAGATTCCTCTTTTCACTGTTCCTCCCAGAGTCCTCTCTGTAGACTAGTCCAAGAATGCGGGGTTCTTGGCACTGAGCTTCAGAGCTGGAAGTACTTTGACGATGCCTCTGGCATAAAACAGGGGTTTCCCAGGTGGCTCAGTGGTAAAGAATCTGCCTGCCAAACAGGAGATGTGGGTACCATTCCTGGGTTGGGATAATTCCCAGGGAAAGAAATGGCTACCCAGTCCAGTCTTCTTGCCTGGGAAATCCCATGGGCGGAAGAGCCTTTTACATTCACAGGGTCGCAAAAGAGTCAGACATGACTTAGCACGTAAACATCAACACAGCTAGCATAAAACACCTAAGACAGAACAAGCAACCCCCTTGCAGGGCTGCCCACAGCCAGAGCCCCATCTGCACTCTGGGTTTGTGCTCAGCTCCCCTGCAGCCCTGTGTCACTGTGTCACTCAGAGCACAGTAGTACACAGCCGAGTCTGATGCTTGCGCTGCCCGTTTCTGCAGGTGGAAGGACCTGTCACTCTTAACAAGAGTGGCCTGAAAGCCTTCACTCTTTGGCTTCGGGTCTGACATCGAGCCCTTCAGGAGGAGTCGAGGAGCTTGGTTGAGATGCTGGATATACCAGAAAAGATAGGGAGAAAAACCAGCAGTCTGGTAAGTGCAGTTCAGGGTCATGAGAGCGCCCTCTGAGACAGTCACTGGGCCTTCTGTCTGGTTCACTGAATCACCATTGGTCCCTCCTACAAGAAAATCACTTTGTTATGATAGAAATGTATAGGAGAGGAGTTTTCAGTCAGAGAAGAAAAACACAACTTTCTCATAATTATAAGAAAGTGAAAAATCATTAACATGTAGAATAAAATGTTACTTACTGAATATTAAGATGATCAGAAGTGAGTGAGTGGCAGGATGCATTTTCCCAAAAGAAAACAATCGTTGTTCCCTGGAATACACCAGTCCAACAAATCTAGTCTCCATTTGAATGTTACAGAAGCTCCTCGCTCAGAAACTGAGAGCCCCTTTCTGTTCTGCAGCAATATTCTGTCTTGTGGCTACAGAGCGGGCAAGTGAAACCAGCTCCTGAATACAATGGGGAATCGCATCTGAAGGAAGCCCCGCCCTCTGGTGGTGATCATGAAAATTGCACTATAGTCGAGTCACCTATTCCTCCGTTTGTGGAATTACATACAGGAGAATGGGACAGGACCCTAAGCAGAGAGTCCTAAACATAAGCGTGCTTGGGGAATATTCTATGATTACTTACATAATTTTTTGCATGGTACAGGTATCTCAGGCTTCTCAAGAAACCCCAGTTACAGTTTCTAGATGGAATAGTCAGACATTTCTTCCTTGCATGTGTCTCCAATTCCCATGGGTCAGAGAAGGATCCTTCTGCGTGGAAAGTGCTTCCTCCTCTCCCCAAGTCATTTCTCTGAAATAGTTATATTCATGTTGACTCTGTCAACATGCTGTGGAGAAAATTTTATCTAAGGCAGGTGTCAAATAATGTGTAGTTAAATGCTAAGGTTATTATCCTGACTTATCATGGAGTGACAGATTTGTAAAACACAATAAAAGTAAAATATGTGACTTCTTTTTAACTGATAATGGTAGAGTTGATCTTCCAATTGGAAAACTATTTTTGGACCTTAGCACAGGGATAAGGAAAACAGATGAGACGAGCACTAACATTGCCCAGCTTACTTCATGGAGGCAGCTTCCAGGCACCAGTGCACGAGGGATTTACCAAAAACAGTGCAGCTGTCTCATTGTGGGATTGAGACAGAATAGGAGAACAGAGATCCTGAAATACCTAAAAATTGTGGCCCTCTGTACAGGAGAGGAGGAATGTTGACGAGAGAGAGAGAGAGGGAGAGACGCAAGGCAGGGGTCAGGGGGCAGAGTGGAGAGGAGTTGGAGCGTCCTTGGATGACGGCAACCTTAAGCCTTTAGCCTCATGAGGGACAGGTGACCTTACTTACGTACCTTGGTTCTTGAAACACAATCACTATCATTTTACAACTTGTCACATAGCTGTTTTAACTCAACCAAGTATTTCTTAGAATGTCAGGTTCAGGTGCTTAATATGTTAGCCAGGCACTCTTCATTCCAGAGGCATGTCTACATGGTGTTCATCTGTCTTCCATTCATTTGTTTTATTAAGGATTCAGGAATCTCTATGGAAAGAACTGTTTGCTCAGTGTCTGTCACCCCATTTGTCTAGTTTCCTGCGCAATTATCTGGGCTAGTGAAGTGAACCCAGAAGAAGATTTAACGTGATCATTTCGTAGCTTGTTTTCTCTAGGGTTGGGTTTACCTTATGCAAAGTGAGACTATATTATGATAAGAAACCAAAACATTGCTCTTTGCTGACATGCACCATTCTAAGGCATGGGGACGTGCAGCTGCAGACAGCTGGGAGGTTGCCCTACACCGGCTCTCAGGGCAGTGCTATCAACCCAGGAACAATGCTGTGACTCTTAGTTGAACTGAGTCCAATTTGTTTATTTTTGTTTTTATTTCGATTACTCTAGGAGGTGGGTCAAAGAGGATCGTGCTGTGATGTATGTCAAAGAGTGTACTGCTTGTGTTTTCCTCGAAGAGTTTGATGGATTCTGGCCTTCATTTAGTCGTTATCCGTTTTGAGTGTGTTCTGTGTGTGGTGCTGGGAGGGCTCTAGTGTCATTCTTTTACGTGTAGCTTTCCAATTATCTTGCAGTTAAAAATGAATTATTCTAAAGGGCAATGACCAAGTCAGTTGAACACAAGAGCAATCTTCTTCAAATGATACCTAATAATGGACACAGAATTTCTCAACAGTCAAATGACCTGTTTTTCTAAAATTAGGGTATTTTTTCATGCGCGGCTCTTTGCTGAGCTGTTCTGCTTTGCTTTTGTTTTTCGCTGTGCCGGGTCTTACTTTCGGCTTGTGAGATCCACTTCCCTGACCAAGGATCAAACTCAGGCCCCTTGCATTGGGAGTGCAGAGTCCTAGCCCCTGGACCAAAGTTTCCCCTAAAATTGGTGTCTTGAGTCAAGTTGTCATGCTGGCAGGACTCTGGCTCACGGATCACCGAGGTTCTCTTAAACTGTGGTGCATGTTCAGGAATCCCTAGGCTCCAGCATTCATTCTGGAAACTTAGTTGTCTACAATGTGGAAACCAAAACCAGACATGATTCCTATCTCAAACTGCTTTCAGTTGACTGAGGAGCAGGTAAAAGAAAAATCCTCTGCCCTGTCTGTAGTCCCACTAGCCTGGACCCAGAGAAGTGGAAAGAGGGGTCAGACTGGAAGTAGAGCACTGACACAGTGACCACCAGGGGAATAAAACCTGCTTGGACACTTTTCTGTCACTGTTCAGATTTCGTTTGGTTTTTTCTTCTCCCTCTTCCTTCCTAGACCCTGTTTATCAAGATGTTGAAGCCCCAGTGCTCACGTGTCCAACACCCAGTCTGCAAGACCCTAGGTTGTTTGGAGGAAATCTGTGTTTACCTTCAGGTGGGTGTTCAGACATACCCCCTGTTAAGTAAGGATGGGGACTACATCCTCCAGGAATATTAAAACCATTATAACTATAAATTCTGCATTTTTATAGTTGTACCTATACATTTTTAAATGATAATGATTCAGTGTTTATGCCACATCTCCTAGACTTCCCAGAAATAAAACATATATCTCATTTCTCCTTCTGTGTCCCCCACTGTCCTTACAGAAAGTCTGGTCCCAAAGTTGCAGACAGGAGTTCAGCCTGCAGAGATGCGCAGAGTAAACTCTGTGCAATGGGCCCAATTGTAGCAGAGATGCAGAGCATGGACCCAAGGGGCTCCACATTCCTGCTCATGAGCAGAGGAGTGGGGAGAGGTTCCTGCCTTGGGAGGGGCTGATCCTTTCTCCTAGTTTCTTGGAGCACGTGAAAAACTCACTCCACTCCAACAGCAGTCTGCCTTCAAACTGGGTAGAGGATGTGAATATCCTCTTTGCCAGTGATCACATCATCTCAGGAAAATTAATTCATCAATCAATCAAGTTTCAGATATATTGAAAAAGTGTTCATATACTCTTAAAACAATAACAGGGAAAAAAATCTCTCCTTAACTTACACAGAGATTTTGTATGTCACAAGTTATCCAATAGCAGTATATTTTTTATAGGTGAAAGATGCCATTTCCTCATTATCTTTTATCTTGATATGTGGAAATTTGCCGAATGTTCATTAACTGTGTGCAAGGCTGAAAGCAAATCAGTCTGAAGGCTGCAGTGAATATTGATCATGTCTTAGAGCAATTTTCCATTGATCTCTCAACAAATATGGAAAAATACGCCTTCAGTTATATACCCAGGGGATGAAAGTGGCCCTGCCAGGCGCTGAGAAGGGCACTTTTATGTTGAGCATAAGTCACCTGCTCTTCTCTGTTAGGACCGGGGGCTTGTCTGAAGGGGCTGCTGAGATGGGAACATTGACCACAGGGCTACCAAACGCTGTAGGCGACATTTCTAGACACACCAACATGGCCCTGGCTCTTCAGTGAGCTTTGGTTCCTTTCCTGAAAACTAAGGAGAAACTTTGTGTTATAAAAAAAATGACAGGAATGAAAATCTGATGTAAGTACTAGAACAAACTTTGCCTTTTATATTAATAATGGTCATCAGTGAGTGATCCCTGCTGTATCAAGATGCCGTAATATGTGCCTGTGCTTAAAATTTTATTTCTATAAAACACACAGGCAGGTGTGTTTATATATAATTTAATTTTATAATGGTTTTAAATAGATAGAGATATATAAATGATTTTGATTCTTAAGTCCATGAAGTAGGTTCTATTACAGCCATTTTACATATTAAGAAACTGATGCACAGAGAGGCTAAGGAGTGCCTGAAAAGTCAGGCTGTGATGCAGATGACAGGGTTTGAATCCAGCTAATTTCAATTCATTGTTTTATTATGGATGATATCAAATGTATACAAAAGTGTTTGGGAGGAAGGAACAAAGTCTGGGCCTGTCCTCCCCTCCTGCCTTCACGCCTGCCCCCTTTCCTCCTCCCTCTCCCGTCCAGCAACGCAGAACAGTGTTTCTGATGTGCTAAAGGCAGGTGGCTTCCCACGTCCCTCTACTCTCTTCCTGCGCTGTGGCTTCTTGTTACACTGGGAAGCAATGTGAAAAGCACCTCAATAACTTCTACACCATCTAATAGTCCTTTCGTAAGTAAGGGAGGGTGTTAGGAACTCAAAAAGGATATGAACTAAGTGGTCCTGTGAGGTGAGTAAAACTTTGGAAAGGACTTCCCTGGTACCTCAGATGGAAAAGATATCTGTCTCCAATACCAGAGACCTAGGTTCAGTCCCAGGGTCGGGAAGATCCCCTGCAGGAAAAACTGGCAACCCATTCGAGTCACCCTGCCTGGGGAATACCATGGACAGAGGAGCCTGGCAGGCCACAGTCCATAGGGTCACAAAAGAGTTGCCCACAACTGAGCGACTCACACTAACTCAGCAGCAGCTTCATGACTAACCTTCACACTTTACAGACGAGGAAGCAGAAAGTCAGAGCGAACGCCTTGCTTAAGGTCACACAGTCTGTGCTGTGAGGTCCTTCCTGCCACTATCCTGTACTGGAGACCATACAGCCACCTGGAATATGAGCTCCACCAGAGCAACATCACATCTGTCTTGCCAACTAATGTTTCCCCAATGCTGCCCAGAAAACTAAGAATTAATGAATAAACTATACTGAAATTCCTCACACTGGAATCCAGGCTGTGATGATAAAAATCACAGGGAAAAAAACAGGTATATTTCCATGAGATGTTAATTCAGATTTGTTTGCTTTGTGGATCAGCTTCCATATTATGACTAATAATTTAAAATTTTATTTTAGGGCTATTAATGTTGTAACTGGTAAATCTGCATAGATTTTAAACATAAAATGAGTGTATATCAAAGGCATTATGCAATCAAACACGACTTTTGACCTCTACCCCAGAGGATGTTGTGCTCTTAGATATTTTTATAGAGAAGCTAGAAATCCAGTTTTCAATGTGATGTCTGATTTTTAAATAATAACCATAACTACTAGCTTTATATACACAGTCCAAGGTTGCAGCCTCCTTCTCCACCACAGAAATTGCAGACTGGATCTGAGTTACCTTCTGGGTCACGCTGGATCCTGCAGGAAAGAGCCTTTATTTTCAACCATGATGGTATAGGGGATGAAGTACTTAGGACCTAATGCCCCGATTCCATTGCCCCTTATCCCTGCCTTTCAAGATGCATCAAATAACAATGCTCTGCCCTCCCCACAACCTTGGCACTGAGAGAGGGGCATGAGTCCTGTGTGTGGCCACCCTCACCAAGACAGACAGAGGCCCTGCCCGCCCTCGGCGCCCTGGCAACCAGCATATGGGCAGCTCCTCCCTACAGTGACGCATCCTCTGCTCCATTTCAGATCCAGATCTGAACTCTGCACCCTGTGCTCAGTCCAGGTGGAACTCCTGGGCTGTGGGAGCTTCTCCCCACGCAGGAAGCTGAGTCACAGCTGAGGGCAGCGTGTCTGTGTCGGGTCACACGCTTCCTTTCTCGGAGGGAAATGCTAGACTTCTGCACATCAGTCTGTCGAATTAGAACACTCTCAGACTAAAAATTAACAGTGGTAAAATGGAATCATGTTCAGTTCATTCTCCTTCAGATCAGAGAATCAAAAGGAACAATGGGGTTTCCACTCTAACAGAAAGGCAGAATTTTTCGCTTCAATCTTTGTTTCTGCCTCCTATGGAATCTGATAAAAGTTACCTGTGAAATATTTTGTTGTCTGTGAACGATTTCACATCTTGCCTCTGCATCAGAAAATCTGTCAAGTGTGTGCCATGTTAAATAGCAGAAAGGGGAGGAATACATGTGCATGTGATCACAGTTTACATGTGTGTCTGTGTGTAAACAAAAGTAAATTCAGAAAATTTTAGTCAGTGCCTAAATATAAGAACTCCTGTTAAAACTCAATACATGTATTTCTGAATCACCCCAACTCTTCCAAATCACACCCATTAATTGTGATGGAAATTGGGATAGGGAAAACCCTAAAAATACACAAATCCAGAGCCAAAGGATTATCAAAAGCAACAGAAATCCTGTTAGAAATGCCAGCAGAGTTCAATCTCCATTAACGTTTGTTCCCTGCACCATAGTCTTTTTTTTTATTTTTCCTACATTACAATACTGTATTTGTTTTGCCATACATTGCCATGAATTGGCCACAGGTGTACCCGATCTCCCAATGCCGAAGCCCTCTCCCACCTCCCACCCCATATCATCTCCCTGGATCTTCCCGTGTACCAGCCCCAAGGATCCTGTATCCTGTATTGAACATAGACTGGCGCTTCGTTTCTTACATGATAGTATACATGTTTCAATGCCATTCTCCCAAATCATCCCCCCCCCCTCCCTCAGAGTCCAAAAGTCCATTCTATACCTCTGTGTCTCTTCTGTTATCTCACATAGAGGGTCATCATTACTATCTTTTTAAATTCCATGTTTTTCTTTCTGGCTTACTTCACTCTGTATAACTGGCTCCAGTTTCATAAAAACTCTTTGACATCTTAAATATTGGGAGTTGTGTCTCACTGCTCTAGACATAGGTCCATGAGAACATGTAAGACTAAGGTCATCAAAAATTTAAATGTTACTGTTCTTCATTAGGGCTTTCCCTGGTGGCTCAGCTGGTAGAGAATCCACCTGCAATGTGGAAGGCCTGGGTTTGATCCCTGGGTTGAGAAGGTCTCCTGGAGAAGGGAATAACTACCCACCCCAGTATCCTGACCTGGAAAATTTGTGATAAATCAATTTGTTTAATGCTAGAGAGGAAGATGTACCAACATTCCTTTTACCCTCCCTCTCAGCTGTATCAGGTAGCTTTCACTTGAAAGCCTTCAGAATTCTTGAAGCCACTAAAGCAAACACTAGATTGTAGGCTTATTTATTGAGAGAAAATCGCCTTTGAAAGTCTCTGCTTTGGTGCAAATTACTAGTGTGCTTAGAAAAATCAATGAAACTCCCTCATCATGCCCGTATTGTTGCTGTTTAGTCACTAAGTTGTGCCTGACTCTTTGCAACCCCATGAACTGAAACCCACCAGGCTCCTCTGTCAATGGGATTTCCAAGACAGGAATACTGGGGTGGGTTGCTATATGCTTTTCCAGGGGATCTGGTCAACCCAGGGGCTGAACTCATCCTGAAGAAGATCTTCTGCACAGGCAGGCGGATTCTGTACCACTGAGCCCCCAGGGAAGCCCAAACCCATATTTACAAATTGTCTGAAAAAAGGATTTGCTTTAATAAGATATACACTGTAGCAGAACAGAAAATGCTGTGTCTTACAGTCCCAATGAGGAGACTTATTTGCCACATGAAGGGTTTTTTTTTTTTTGAAAAATATAGTCCTCATTGCCATGGCAAACACCTTTAATGTATATCCTCTTTAATATGGCTACTGAGGCTCAGCTATAAGCCCTGGATAAGCAGGTCATTCAATCACAGAGAATCTGAGCAACTTTATGTTCAAAGTCATAAAAGATGATGACTGCAATCTTTTGGCTTCTGTGTTCAGGAATATATACAGACTCCTGTGATTGCCCATTGAGTAAAGTACAGTTTTCATTACTGCATTAACTTATTTTTCATCAAATGAAAATTTCAAAAATTATAAAATTCTAAGAAGGCTGTGGTATTTAACAAAAAAGAAACAGATTTCATGGTGGCTCTATCAATTAGCTTTTAAGAATATTAGTCATGCATCAGAATGATTGAGGTCCTACCCAAGCTCTGCTCCTACTGGTTATGTAACCTCGATTAAGTTACCAAAAATCTCTGCACTTCAATTTTGTCATTTGTAAATTGGAAGTTTCCTAGTATCTACCTGAAGAGGTGGAGAGGGATTTAAAATGCTTAACCCATTGCCCATAAACCTGTCAATGTCACATATTGGAGGCAAACAGAGCTCAGTGAGTGAATAAAATGATTTGTGAAAGAAACATTATTTTAAGACACGTTGGTGTCTTAAAGCAATACAATCCTAAAGCAGGAGACTCGGTCATGTATACCATATTATCAACACTTATTCATATGACTGACACATATGAGTAGGTGCTCAAAAAGCTTTCCTGAATGATGCAGCTATAGCTTGGAATGATTATATCTCATGTAAGCATTAAAGCATAATTTTAAAGAGCATTTTCTCTTGTACTTACTCATTTCACATCCTAAGGAAATGTTGGTACCGAATAAAGCAAAATGAAATGAAACAAATATGAAAACACAAAACGAAACCTCTAACTGAAAGCACACTCGCTTAGAGCAATAGAGCTGCTGCACATGAGTG
>SJYF01001444.1:1145599-1159850 GCA_006410515.1 Procapra przewalskii | reverse complement strand
TTATTGTCTACCCAGCCAATAGGAAAAAGGCTCTGCTTCTGCCCTAAGCCTATGCGAACCCACTCAAATGAACCCTCCACATGTTCTGATCAGCAGAGGTGCGCCACCATCTGGTGGTCACATCTCTAACTACTGAACACTGGTTAAATGTCCTTCTCATACCTGTGCCTATGAGGGACTCTGATGCATAAAAACAGCAAAGATCATAAGTTCCCACTCCTGAATCCCCCCTCCCACTTCCCTCCCCATCCCTCTGGCTTATCCCAGTGCACCAGCCCCAAGTATCCTGTAT
Organism: Procapra przewalskii; assembly: GCA_006410515.1. NCBI lineage: Eukaryota > Metazoa > Chordata > Mammalia > Artiodactyla > Bovidae > Procapra > Procapra przewalskii. Next base: position 1,159,558 of record SJYF01001444.1, on the reverse strand, counting down.
CCTACATCGAACCTAGACTGGTGGTTCATTTCTTATATGATATTATACATACTTCAATGCCTTTCTCCCAAATCATCCCACCCTCTCCCTCTCCCACAGAGTCCAAAAGTCTCTTCTGTATACATCTGCGTTTCTTTTGCTGTCTCGCATACCGTGGCGGATTCATGTTGATGTATGGCAAAACCAATACAGTATTGTAAAGTAAAAAAATAAATATAAATAAATAAATAAATAATAAAGCAAGTGGCAAGATAACCTGTAAAAAAAAAAAAAAACAGCGAAGATCAAACAAATAATGTCTCAGATTGAAGTAATCTAATGCACAGTAAGATTGTAGAGACAGAGAATTTGACTGTTTATAAGCTGAAAAGAGGTAGATGCTGTTGCTCTTTATTCAGTGATGGGCCTGATATATAGTTTTTAAATTATAAAAGCACCATGATTGATATATATATATATATATATATTCAGCCAATATACCATATTCATTTGCCTGTTATGGAGGAAAACTCTCTAAAAGGAACTTGTAAGCCAAAGATCAGAGTGACAGAGAGAAGATCATTTGACATTTCAACTGCCTGTTATCTCAGGCTATCTTCTCTAAGCTGGTTTTTAGTGGGCACTTGCTTTCTCAGAGAATTGACCATAGAAACAGTTGAAATATATCCTAAAATGCAACTACTAAACGGCAGAGATCTGTGTTGCAGTTTGCATTAGACAGCTTTTCTTTGCTCAACAACAAGGGTCTGAAAGAAGGAGACAGGAAAAGAACATTAAGGGGGAGGTAAGGATATCCAGTTTATCCTCTACTTTCTACTGCTAGCTCATTTGATCTATTTTTTAATTATATAATTTTTCATTTTGTTTAGGCTTCCCTGGTGGCTCTGACGGTAAAGCATCTGCCTGCAGTGCGGGAGACCTGGGTTCGATTCCTGGGTCAGTAAGATCCTCTGGAGAAGGAAATGGAAATCCACTCTAGCACTCTTGCCTGGAAAATCCCATGGACAGAGGAGCCTGGAAGGCTGCAATCCATGGGGTCGCTGAGGGTCAGACACAACTGAGTGACTTCACTTCACTTCACTTCACTTCATCTGGGATGTAGTTCGTGTTTTGTAAAATGAGGTTGAACTAAACCCTGTCTAAGGGCTCATCCAGCTCTAAATTATTTTATACTATTTAGCAGAACAAATCTTTATTGAGGCCTGCTTATATACAATGTAAAGTGATGAGAGAGAGTGGGGAGAAACTCCTTGCACTCTGGAACCCCCAACACTATTTTCGCATCCCATGCAATTTTGGGGGGCTGCAGTTGCCACTAATTAACCCTAGGGCCTTCCTTGGAATGAATCCCTATCTGTGATTTCATTTCTCCTATAAGAACAAGGAGAATATAAATCCATAGTAAAATAGCATAAAGTGGGACGTGGCTCACTGAATGTAAGCCTCATCACAGACAGTGAGGTCAAAGGGGCTCTGTGACGGAATTGGCAAGAAGATGTTCTTTTGGTGACTCATTCTATGAGTCTTATTTCATCTTGTAGGATTAAAAGAAAAAACATCAGCAGGACTGGAGGCCCTGGAGGAAGTAGATGAGTTGCCTACAGGTAAAGCAAGAGGCTCTTTCTAAAGCAACCGAATTGCTTTCTGGCTTCTGCCTTTCTCCTTGCACGTGTAGGTGGGGATCACCTATAACATTTTAGAACCAGTGCAAAATGAAAATTTGGAATCTTCTTTACAAGAAGTAGGGTAAAGTTTCATTAGGTAATGTTTCTAGAGGGCTTCCCTGGTGGCTCAAATGGTAAAGAATTTGCCTGCAATCCGGCAGACCTGAGTTCGATACCTGGGTAGGAAAGATCCCCTGGAGTAGGAAATGGGCAACCCACTGCCGTATTCTTGCCTGGAGAATTCCATGGAAAGAGGAGCCTGGCAGGCTGCAGTCCATGGGGTTGCATAGAGTAGGACAGGATGGAGTCATTTTCACTTTCAACACTTCTAGTGGCACCATTTTTCTAAAAGGCTTTAACTCCTCGTACAGATTAGTTTCATGTATCTGAGTCTAATTTGTTGAGACTTTCGTTCATTTTAGGTTCACAGAAAAATTAAAGAGAAGATGCAGAGGTTTCCAATATACCTCCCAGTCCCACACTTGCATAACCTCTCTTATCAGCTTCCACATGAGACTGGTCTTCTTTCTCACAACTGATGAGCCCATATTAACACATTATAATTGCCCAAAGTCTATAGTTCACCAGGATTCACTCTTGATGTTGTACATTCTGTGGGTTTACACAAAGGTATAGTGGCATGTGTTCAACATTATAGTATCACAGAGGGTAGTTTCACTCCTAAAAATCCTCTGTGCTCTGCCCATTCATCCTCCCACTCCCCTTAATCCTTGCAGTCGCTGGTTTTCACTCCCTTTGCACTTGTGCCTTTCCCAGGGTGTCACATAGCTGGAATCATATAGTAGGCAGCCTTTTAGATTGACTTCTTTCACGTAGTATCATGCATTTAAGTTTCCTCTGTATTTTTATGGCTTGACAGCCCATTTCTTTTTAACACTGAGTAATATTCCATTGTTTGGATGTACCACAATTTACTTATCCATCCTCTTGTTGAAGGACATCTTGGTTAGTCCCAGATTTTGGTAATTATGAATGAAGTGCTCTGAACTCCCACGCTTTCTCTTAGCTTGTGGCACCTGCCATCAGTGTGTGGTGCTCCTCGGCTTTCAGACACATCACTCCAGTCTCAGCCTTGTCTTCACATAAAAAATTATTTTTCTCATATTTGTTATTACCAGGACTCAAAAATCTGAATACAAGCTTTAAAAACACTACACACATTTAATTCCCTTTTCACTGTGAAGGAACACACATGTGCAGTTAACCAAAAAATTGAGTCGTCTATTTGTTGATCACCGTATATTTTTCCAAGCATTTTCCATCAGAGAAATTTATATATAGCTTACATTTTATTTGTCAGGCGCACTAGATTGTTTTAACTGGACATTGGGTATTAGCATCTACATCAGTTATGACAATGGCTCCATAAGAGAGCTTTGTATCCATGAGAGATTTCTGCGAAGAAGAAGGGAAAAAAAAAAAGTGAAATGACAGTCCTAAAGGATCTGATATTCAGAAGAAAAAAAGCACTGAATTATGAATCTGGAAGCCCACACAGGTAACAGGGGACTGGGACGGTGCAGTGCTGTGCAGGGCTGGTGCTGAGGCAGCTGCAGTTTGGGCACAGGCTGCAGGCCGCCTGGGAGCACTGTGCCTCCACTGCACAGAGGTAGGTGGCTGCGTCTCCCAGCTGGGAGGCTGTGATGTGCAGGGTACTGTACCGCTCCTTAGAATTCACTGTGGAACTCAGCCTTTCATTCTGCTTCGTCCCTGAAGCTATGAAAAACAGCCTGGTGAGGCTGCCTCCGGGATTCTGCTGGAACCACTGCACACTGGTCACTGTGGCAGAAGAATTGCACCACAGAGTAGGGCTGGCTCCCTCCTGGAGGCTCAAGGCTGAAGGACTCTGCTCCACCTTCACTCCCCTCACCCCTGCTTGGAAAGAGAGAGAAGCAAACACGAATGATGTCACTGAGGAGTCATGGATGGGGTTTCCAGAGCAGGAAACTATCTCAGGAAACACCTGAGGATGTAGGGCCATCTAGGAGCTCCAGGTCAGCTCTCCTCCCCTCCCTCCCACTGAGAGCTGTGGACACTCCCCAGTTCCCTGTCTGGGATGACACCAACTCACAGCAAATCTGGACCCACAGAAACCCCAGCAGGCCTCCCCATTTTCTCTTCATGATCCCTTGCCCAGTTACTGAGGTGCCTTCACCCCTACTCTGAAGAATATAGAGTCTTGGGGCCAGAGAAATTTTGTTCTTGCTGTCAGTACGTTCCACCAGAATCACTGAGTACCAATCACATCTGAGGTGAGTCAACTCACTTAACAGGAAGCTCCACCCACAGTGGCCTAGTGAGACTGCAGTAAGGTCAGCAATTTCTCCAGAATGGAGGTTTGGGGAGACAGTGCAGAGAGGTAAAAGCAAAATTTCCATTATGTGAAGTCATAACGAATTTTTTTTCTTAAAAGACTATATGTAAGAGAAGATTGTGGGATAGTGTGTGAGGAAAGGTAGATGATATTTCTAGAAGAATTGGGTCATGATGGATTACGTAGAACCTTGAGGAATTATAGGGAAGGATGACCCATTTATCAAATCGCATAGTTTGGCAGAGATTTTGATAATTCGGTTATATGAAAATGCTGATTAAGGAAAACTATCTGACACATGCATTGTTTATTGCAGAAGTAAATACAGCTTCTTGAAATCATTTAGAAACCAAGATATATAGTCAGCCTCTGCACAGAAATGATGCCAATAAGAATTTGGTTGTTGAAAAACAAGACATGCATATACTGTTCCCTCTGCCTTAATTTCCACCTCGCCCTTCCTACTGTCCAACTCTTGGATACCCTGTTGACCCACAGCTAATTCTGATCTGGCCACACTTTTTTCCTCAAATTCAATATTGTCTTTCTCCTTTCCTTCTATTTTTGTTCCTTATTTTGTCCTCTTTTTATTCTTGTTCTTTCTACTCTCGAGAAATATATGAAAAGGTAGGAAGTCTGGGGTATTGGAATAATGTCTGGGTCAGCGGATTTGGGGAATTCAGTCATAAAAATCTTTTAAATGAATAAGGTAATGCAGATGTTTTCTGTTGAGCTTCCATGCTCTCAGATCTCAGTAGTATCCCTATTTCTATACCTCTGAAAAAACATCCTCACCATGGATTTACAGAGGTAAGGGCTACAGCTTTCCAAACCTTATATAGAATAACAAGCTGAAATCTGAGATGAACTTTACACAAACACTGTTCCCCTCTCCTCACTTTTGCTGTCTATAATTGGACTCTTCCCCATGCTCTCTGGGCTCCTCTCTTAACTGTTTCCTCTTTGGAACCATCAGAAAAGGTCTTCATGTCTTGTAAAGCCTACAGTGCCCCCTAGTGGACTGAAACCCTCAACAAAGACCCCCTTCAGACCAACAACTCCAGCTTCACAAATCCCCAGTCCCATTCACTGCATGCTTCCTGATGAAGAAAGTAGTCAGAAAAAAAACAGTCACTGCCTAGATTGAATGGAAACTAAAAACAAACTCTTGCTCTTAAAATGTCATTTCATGGAAATTTACGCCTTAAAAATTTTGATGAATTTCATCTTGTGCTTTTTCATTTCTTTAGTTCAAAATAAATTCTTATTTCTAGAATTTGTGCTGTAAATATGGTAATTTACTAAAAAGAACAAAATTTTGCCATTTGCAGTAACTGGGATGGACTTGGAAGGCATTATGCTAAGTGAAATATGTCCAAGAAAGACAAATACTGTATAATATCATTTGTTATAGAGTCTAACAAACACAATAAACCAGTGAGTATAACAATAAAAGCAGACTCACAGAGAACAAACTGGCGGTGATTAGTGGGGCAGGGCCAGCAGAGGGGTGTGGGTGTGGGAGATGCAAGCAACTGGGTATAAGGTCGGCTTAAGGATGTACTGTTACAACACGGAGAATATAGCCGATATTTTGTAATAACTGTAAATGGAAACTAACCTTTAAAACTGTTACATAGCCATTGTTTGGCTACAGTCCACAGGGTCACAGAGAACCAGACAGGACTGAAGTGCCTGAGCACACACACCCATGAGTGAGAGAAGCCAATCTGAGAAAGCTGCACACCATGATTTCACCTACATGATATTCTGGACGGAGCAAAGCTATGGAGACAGTAGCAAGATCAGTGTTTGCAGAGGTTATAGGGAAGAAGGCAAAAAAAATTACAGAACACTTTTAAGAAAAGAAAGCCTAAGCAATGAGTAAAAGGCAAAAAGTTTAATAGTAAAGTTTAACAAACTTGGGTAGCTCAGCTGGTAAAGAATCCGCCTGCAGTGCAGGAGACCCCAGTTTGGTTCCTCAGTCAGGAAATTCCCCTCTAGAAGGGACAGGCTACCTGCTCCAGTATTATTGGTCTTCCCTGGTGGCTCATACAGTAAAGAATCTACCTGACCTGGGTTCGATTCCTGGGTTGGGAAGGTCCCCTGGAGAAGGAAATGGCAACCCCCTCCAGGATTCTTGCCTGGAGAATCCCGTGGACAGAGGAGCCACGGACAGAGGAGTCCACGGGGCTGTGAAGAGTCGGGCACAGCTGAAGGGACCAAGCACAGCACGGCGCACACACAGTTTGGGGGATTCTTTGTGTTGTTCTCGGTTCATCAAAGACTAACTTCCACTTTTATGCTGAGTTTAGAAAGTCATCACTGCTTGTCATAAAGAATTGTGGAGAGCACGGCTATTCTTTGTTCACAAGTGACCTCACTCAGGCCTCCTTTTTTGTTCTCCCCAAAACCCTCAACACTCACACATGTGCACTTATGGGGCAACACCTTCTTTCTCAGTTACTCAGAGATGATCGGTGCCTTGTTTTCTTAGCCTTTGCACAGGTGTTCAGCACACACTGTGATGCGTCTCACATGAGGTCTAGGTTCCTTCCTCAACTATTCTACAAGTCTTCATTCTTCCTTAGACTTCAGAAATTTGTTGATAGCACTCTGCGCTGCTAACTCCTTTTCTGTTCTCTGTATTTTCAGGTGTATACCCATTCTAATTTATTTACTATCTTTTAAATAGAGTTTCAGGGGGATAAAGAGATGAGTGTGAATAAAATCCTTTCCTCTCTCTCTACTCTTTTGTTATGTATGAGATTCTGTTCCTCTCCTTTCATCCCTTCTTTCTCTATTAAGAAGGATAACTTGTGGAGGCTGTGGCTCTCCTATCACCTCTCATGCCCTGCTCTGTCAGGAAGACATTGTGCAGACCACACCTCATCTGGCACACTTTGGTTCTGTGAAAGTATAGTGAGGCCTAGTAACAGCCACCTGGGTGACTGGGATCAACTTGTGGAAGCAGCAGAACAGGCAGAACACCACTTCGTTGCGTATGTGGTTTACCTTGAAATTACCTTGACCCTGGAAAAGGAACTGTTGGTGTCAGAGAGTTTTCAGTTTCACTAATGGAGAGTTGAGTATGGGGAATATTCCCTTCTTAAATTGCACCCCACTCCAGTACTCTTGCCTGGAAAATCCCATGGGCTGAGGAGCCTGGTGGGCTGCAGTCCATGGCGTCGCGAAGAGTCTGACACAGCTGAGCGACTTCACTTTCTCTTTTCACATTCATGCATTGGAGAAGGAAATGGCTACCCACTCCAATGTTCTTGCCTGGAGAATCCTAGGGACGGCAGAGCCTGGTGGGCTGCCCTCTCTGGGGTCGCACAGAGTCGGACACGACTGAACCGACTTAGCAGCAGCATTCTTATGCTTTAGCCATTCGTATGTTTTCTGTATGAACCAGAGACTAAGAGACAAACAACCACAGGCTCTGCTGGAACCACGTGGATCCGGGCCCCGCTGCTGCTCAGAGTGTGTGCTCAGCTCCCCTGCAGTTTCCGTCACTGTGTCACTCAGAGCACAGTGGTGTACAGCCAAGTCTGACTCTTGGACTGAGGCTTTCTCCAAGTGGAAGGAGGTGGTTTTTGCATTGTATGTGGCTTCAAAGCCTTTGTTGGTTCCCTTGTCGTTGGCCTTCGTGGCTTTCAGGAGGAGCTGTGGCCCTTCTCCAGGATACTGGACATACCAGAAAAGAGTGGGGTACCCGGTGGCTGAATAAGTACAGTTCACAGTCAAGGCAGCCCCTTCCAGAAGGGTCACTTGGCCGTCCATCTGGCTCACTGAATCTGCACGGGTTTGTCCTAGGGGAAAATAAGAGAGTTCTCTGTGATCTTGGGCATAAAATTCTGGGATAAAATTACCCTTAAAGGTTTTGTTGACATATCAGATCCAAATGTTTAGAGGCGTTTTTCTTACCCAGCAGGAAGAGTATCACAGTCACTAAGCCTGGAGAAGGGCTCATCTCTAGAGTGTCTCCTGAATAACGTTCTTGACTCTTAACGTGAAGAAATGTTGACGTCACAGTGAGGTTTAGTTTCAGCGAAGGTGAGGCACACAGGAAATGTGTCTGTTAGGAAACTGCACCCTCTGGTGGACAGGTTCAGAAATGCGATGCATGTATAGTGGAAAGAAAGTGAAGTCGCTCAGTCGGGTCCGACTCTCTGCAGCCTACCAGGCTCCTCCATCCATGGGATTTTCCAGGCAAGAATACTGGAGTGTGTTGCCATTTCCTTCTCCAGAGGATCTTCCCGACCCAGGGATCGAACTTGGCTCTCCCACACTGCAGGCAGACTCTTTACCAATTGAGCCACCCGGGAAGCCCAGCTATCCTGGTCTCCCCCCTAAATTAGAAAAATGTTATCCTTGATTTTATCCATGAGGCACCTATCAGTCTTCAGGCGGAGCTTGGAAATCTGATCAACAGCTGTCAACACTTCTCAGGTCTGTTTTGTTCCTAGGATACTACCTGACAAGCCAGTTCTTTAACAAAGCATTCCAGGTATTTTTGTAGCTGAGAAGATATCAATTTTCTTAAGAACTTTAATATAGTATTTTATAGTCTCATGTATCCATTGTGGGCCAACCTATAATCCACTGACTGTCAGAAGAGTTTGTGGCTGATTACAGAGGAAGTAATAAGAAGCTAGGTCATTATTGAGTGAATCTGTGTTTTCCAGCATTGTACCCCAAGTTATAGAAGAGTGACTGACAATTATTTGTTGTTTAGTAGCTGAATCAGTCATGTCTGATTCTTTTGCTGTCCTAAGGACTGTAGCCCACTAGGCTCCTTTGTCCCTGGGATTTCCCATTCAAGAATACTGGAGTTGTCGTTTTCTTCCCCAGAGGATCTTCCGAACCCAGGGATGGAACCTGAGCCTCCTGCACTGGCAGGCAGATTCTTTACCACTGAGTCTCCAGGGAAGCCCTGACTGATGTTTATTACATGCTCACTAAATCAGTGAGCTCCCTCAACCTGCATCCCGCCTCCTCAGGTGCCGGCTCCTGCCTGCCCCTGCCCAAGCCCAGAAGGAGGCGGCACAGCCTGGCGGGCGCAGGAGGGAGGCCGGCTGGGCATCCTGACTGTGTTACAGGAGAAGGCAATGGCAACGCACTCCAGTACCCTTGCCTGGGAAATCCCATGGACGGAGGAGCCTGGTAGGCTGCACTCCATGGGGTCACACAGAGTCGGACACGAGTGAAGCCGACTTAGCAGTAGCAGCACTAAATATTTGCTATACCAAAAAAAAAGAGTAATGAATAAAGGGTCTTTGATTGTGGAATCACTACAACTTAAAATACTTTCTCAGTCCTAAAATAATATTTTTAAGAAATGTTATCTTTCTAATAAAATTTTTTAAGGGAAAGAGTCACACTGTTTTATCAATAGTCAAATAATCCTGAATTTCAGAATCACTAAAATGTGAAAACAGAAGAAATATTATAATTGAAATTATCAAATCCTTGTAGAATTATCTAAGATCAATATCTTATTCTCCTTCTTCCTTGACTCTAAGATAAGAGGTTTGGCCTATGTAAATCAGACAAGTACTAATCCTGTTATATATTCTTAGTTGATATCTAGCCTCAAAGATACTTTCTATTCTATCTGCCACATTTTGTTGCCAAACTTTAACCAAATAATTTCCCCCCAGTGTTTGAAACCCTGAAGATGTAGATTTGTGTCAGAAGCTCAGAGCATGAGTTAGGATGCTTTTCTTTCCCAGCTTTTCAAATTGCTAAAGACCTCTCAGCCAATATTCACGTGACAGCTGAAAGTAGAATTAATGAGTGAATGACTTAAAATTACACGTTCTGGGCCCACCGATAACTTCACGACTCACATTTTGCAGAGCTGAGACCCATGAACCTGTGATTTTTTAGAGCTCTCCAAGAAGCTGGGTGCAGCCAGTCCGACGCTGGTTTACAAGTTTTCATTTGGGACAGATGTCCTAGATCAAGGTGGCTGTCAAAGATCAGGGAGCAGCAGGATGTTCCCGGGATTACAAGCATACCCCAAGCTTCCCTTTTGAGAGCCAGCAGCGAAACAAGCGCTTCTGTAGCTCTCTTCTTATTACCAATCATTTTATAAAACAAAACCTCTGAAGAGTATCAGGATGAAGTTCTAAGAGGCAGTCATCTTCTGTAAAGCCCTGTAACCAGAGATCCCTAAGCACACAAAGGGAACCTTAGCCCATTCTGTTTCTGGGAGTTCACTCTTCTCAGATTCACATCAAGGAAATTCATGAGTCCAGAGTCAGCACATCTATCATTTCCCAAATCCAGATTTAAATTTAAAAAACCAGGCTTGATACTGCTTGGATTCACATATCCCTTCCTTTCTTCTCTACCTTCCAAATCACATAGTGAGAAACTGCCTCAAAAATATGCCAGAAGGAAATTCTGAAAAATCAGTTACAAACTTCCGTTCTGGTAGGTGGGTTTCCCTGGTGGCTCAGATGGTAAAGAATCCGCTGGCAATTCTGGCATATAGAAAGAATACAGACTAGGTTGTCATGATGTAGGACTGAAAATAAATGTATAGCACATGGATGCAGATAGTTGTTACCTCTACTTTAAAACAACATAGTTTAAGGCCAATGAGTACATATAGGAGAAGTATGTTTGCATTTCGGGGTCATAAAAGACTTCTACAGCACTGAAGAAAAATACTTGCTATATTTGGATTTTAATGGCTTTATTAATACATAGTTCTCTTTAAATTGTACCTCCTTAACTTAGTAAGATTGGCACATGTTTATACTTGTGAAACCATCACCACAGTCAAGCTAATGAACAACACATCACCCCAAAAGTTTCCTCTTGCCTCTTGTTAGTCCTCTCAGCCCTCTCTTCACTTCCTACTCCCATTTTCAAGCAACATTGCTCTCATAAAATAGTTTGCATATTCAGTAATTTCAAATAAATGGTATGATATGTGCCTTTGATAGCTTCTTTCATTCAGCATAATTATTTTAAGATTCTCCCATGGTTATTACAATCATGTTTCACTCCTTTGTATTGCTAAGTATTCCATTATATGGGTATGATTTATCTATAGATACGTTTATCTGTTCACCTATTGATGGACATTTAGGTTAGTCCTAGTTTGTGGCTGTTACAAATAAAACCAATATGAACGTGTGTGAATAAGATTTTTTACAGTCATACTCTCATTTCTCTTGGGTCAGTATCTGGGAGTGGAATGACTGGAACTTATGTTAGGGATATATTTGACTTTGTTTAACTTTTGTTTTTTTCTAGTAACGTTTTTGCAAATTCCCTTAGGTTTGATGCTCAGATAATTACGCTGTCTATGACTAAAGGTAGATTCACTTCTTTTCCAAACTGTGTGACTTTTGTTTCTTTCTCTTGCCTTATTGCACTGGCTAGGACCCTTAGTACAATATTCAGTACCAGTGGTGAGAGTCAAAAGTCTTCCCTTATTCCTGAAACTTGAAGAAAAGCATTCAGTCTTTCGCCATCCAGTGTATTTGATGTGGATTTTTTGTAGAGGACCTTTATTAAGTTAATGAATTATCTTAAGTCCTAGTTTGCTGGGAGTTTTTAATCAAGAATAGATACTGAGTTTTGTCCAATGGTTTTTCTGTACCTATAGAGGTTACTGTCATTAATCAATCATCTGCGACTTGTTAATCTCTGTGGATACATTACTGATAAATTGTCACAACAAAATATTAAAGAAGATATCACTCTATCATCTTACAGATAGTAAAACAAAGCTATCTAGAAACTTAATCTTAGAGTTAATAGTTTTGAACACAGACCTGTCTAATAGCAAAAATCTGTTCCCTTTTCTCCCCTACAGATTCTTTTCAGAGATTTTTGAAATATTTTAAGACAGTCTTTTAATAGGTTATTTACTTATGCAAATTGAACTAATCAAATAATTATAGATTTGGCCCTTTCACCAAAAGAGGAAAGAAACATGAAGAATACTCATGAACTTGTTTACAAAACAGAAACAGACTCACAGACTCATAGAGAATGAACTTATGGTTGCCAAAGGGAAAGGATGCAGGGAGAGACAGGGAGTTTGGGATGGATATGTACACACTGCTATATTTAAAATGGGTAACCAACAAGGACCTAATGTATTGCACAGGAAACTCTGCCTAATGTTACGTGGTAGCTTGGATGGGATGGGAGCTTGGGGGGAAAATGGAAACATGGATCTGTATGGCTGAATTCCTTTGCTGTCCACCTGAAACTATCACAGTATTGTTAATCCATATATACTTCAATATAATATAAAGTTTCAAAAGGAAAATACCCAAGCTGCAATTCAGAAGATGACCACAAGGTAGTGCCTTGACCATTCCTTTCAGACGACTGCTTACGAGGCACCTGAGGAGCAATACACCATACCCAGGGCGAGAAGCTCTTCCTTCCGTAAACCACCACAATTCTGAAACCTCACTCATGACTACTGATCACTCTATTTCTCTTTCCCTGGAAACTGGCATGTGATAAAGTAGTCTAGAGCATAGTTTTTCAGACTAACCAGGATAAATGTTTCTCAAAAATTTAAAAATTGTACTGCCATGTAATCCAGCAGTTCTACTTCTGATTATATTATATTCAAAACACTTGGAAGAATTTGGATATATACTCCAAATACTGAGATATATCCATGTTTCTACCAAAAGATGGAAGGAATCCAAATGTTCATCAACATATGAATGAATACACAAAAAGTAGAGTATATGTACAATGGAATATTATTCAACCCTATAAAGGTATTTTAAAAATCTACAACATGGATGAAATTTGAGGACATTATAGTAAAAGAAATGTCACAAAATGAACAATATTTTATAATTTGACTTATATGAGTTATCGAAAGTAGTCAAACTCATAGAAAGAGAAAGCAGAACAGTAGTGGCCATGGGTTGGAGGGACAAGGGAATGAGGAGTTAGTCTTTCTTTTTTTTTTAATTTATGTTTTTGGCTGCACATCAAGGCATGGGGAACATCAGTTCCCTGACCAGGGATCAAACCTGTGCTCGCTGCATTGTAAGCTTGGAGTCTTCATCACTGGACTACCAGGGAACTCCTGAGGACTTAGTCTTAATGAACACAAAATCTCAATTTCCAAGATGCAAAGAGTACTAGAGATGGATGCTGCTTGCTGAACAGCAATGTAACTGTACTTAGTATCACTGGATTGAACACTTAAAATAGTTAAAACTGTAAAAATGAATGTCAAAATGATAAAAATTTAATTTAAAAAATTTAAGGGAGTATTTTAAGAATTCTACTTTACACATCTGCTTCCAAATGCAGATGGGAAGTTATAATACAAGAGGGAGTTATAATACAAAACCACTTGTCAATCCTCCATTACCATTCAGATTTTAAGGAGCTGAGAAAATGAGGTTAGAGGTAGGAGGAAATTGGAGACAAGGAATATTTTGGACTGTGTTAACACTGTGTTAACAGTGTTTGGAGTTTTTCAACACTGTGTTGAAAAAGAGGGCCTCAGTTCAGTTCAGTCGCACAGTCGTGTCTGACTCTTTGTGACTCCATGAATCGCAGCACGCCAGGCCTCCCTGTCCATCACCAACTCCCAGAGTTCACTCAGACTCATATCCATCGAGTCCATGATTCCATCCAGCCATCTCATCCTCGGTCATCCTCTTCTCCTCCTGCCTCCCATCCCTCCCAGCATCAAGGTCTTTTCCAATGAGTCAACACTTCACATGAGGTGGCCAAAGGACTGGGGTTTCAGCTTTAGCACCATTCCTTCCAAAGAAATCCCAGGGTTGATCTCCTTCAGAATGGACCGGTTGTATCTCCTTGCAGTCCAAAGGTCTTTCAAGAGTCTTCTCCAACACCACAGTTCAAAAGCATCAATTCTTTGGCGCTCAGCCTTCTTCATAGTCCAACTCTCACATCCATACATGACCACAGGAAAAACCATAGCCTTGA
>SJYF01001444.1:1123253-1145587 GCA_006410515.1 Procapra przewalskii | reverse complement strand
CAAAGTAATGTCTCTGCTTTTGAATATGCTATCTAGGTTGGTCATAACTTTTCTTCCAAGGAGTAAGTGTCTTTTAATTTCATGGCTGCAATCACCATCTGTAGTGATTTTGGAGCCCCCAAAAATAAAGTCTGACACTGTTTCCCCATCTATTTCCCATGAAGTGATGAGACTGGATGCCATGATCATCGTTTTCTGAATGTTGAGCTTTAAGCCAACTTTTTCACTCTCCTCTTTCACTTTCATCAAGAGGCTTTTTTTAGTTCCTCTTCACTTTCTACCATAAGGGTGGTGTCATCTGCATGTCTGAGGTTATTGATATTTCTCCCGGCAATCTTGATTTCAGCTTGTGTTTCTTCCAGTCCAGCATTTCTCATGAAGTACTCTGCATATAAGCTAAACAAGCAGGGTGACAATATACAGCCTTGATGTACTCCTTTTCCTATTTGGAACCAGTCTGTTGTTCCATGTTCACTTCTAAGTGTTGCTTCCTGACCTGCATACAGATTTCTCAAGAGGCAGGTCAGATGGTCTGGTATTCCCATCTCTTTCAGAATTTTCCACAGTTTATTGTGATCCACACAGTCAAAGGCTTTGGCATAGTCAAAAGGAGTTTTTCAACACTGTGGTGAAAAAAGGGCCTAGAGGGATGCAAAATCAGTCACATGATGATAAAAAAGTTTTTTGAAGAGTGGTACAGCAAAGGGCAAGAGCAGAGAAGGAAGACAATAGTCTTCTCCTTCACAATGTCCTTCTAAGAGCAGTTAATTGTTAATCACTTGTGAATAAGATTGATGGGAGGCAGTTAAACTATGTTATAGAAATTGAACTATTTCATGCTAGAGGTGTTAATAATGCAGAATGAGTATTAGCACAAAGTTTGTGACATATTAAACATTTTAGAAAGTAAATGAGAGTGCATTAATTTCACTAATAAATCCAAAATAAACTTATTCATTAAATGGTATAAAACTGTATTCAAACAGATATTCAAAAAGAGGACTACCACAGAGAGATTCTACAACCTTCCTCATTCCAAGTAATGTCAGTAATACAATACACATACAATAAATATTTATTGATCAAATTCATCTGTGGAAAATCTTAAAGAGATGGGAATACCAGACCACCTGACCTTCCTCTTGAGAAATCTGTAGGCAGGTCAGGAAACAACAGTTAGAACTGGACATGGAACAGCAAACTGGTTCCAAATCAGGAAACGAGTACATCAAGGCTGTATATTGTCGCCCTGCTTATTTAACTTCTATGCAGAGTACATCATGAGAAACGCTGGGCTGGATGAAGCACAAGCTGTAATCAAGATCACCAGGAGAAATATCAATAACCTCAGATATGCAGAGGAAAGCACCCTTATGGTAGAAAGCAAAGAGGAACTAAAGAGTCTCTTGATGAAAGTGAAAGAGGAGAGTGGAAAAGTTGGCTCAAAGCTCAACATTCAGAAAACTAAGATCATGGCATCTGGTCCCATCATTTCATGGCAAACAGATGGGGAAACAGCGGAAACAGTGACAGACTTTATTTGGCGGGGGGGATGGGCAGGCAGCTCTAAAATCACTGTAGATGGTGACTTCAGCCATGAAATTAAAGGACACTTACTCCTTGGAAGAAAAGTTATGACCAGCTTAGATAGCATATTAAAAAGCAGAGACATTACTCTGCCAACAAAGGTCCCTCTAGGCAAGGCTATGGTTTTTCCAGTGGTCCTGTATGGATGTGAGTTGGACTATAAAGAAAGCTGAGTGTGAAAGAATTGATGCTTTTGAACTTTGGTGCTGGAGAAGACTCTTGAGAGTCCCTTGGGCTGCAAGGAGATCCAACCAGCACATCCTAAAGGAAATCAGTCCTGAATATTCATTGGAAGGACTGATGCTGAAGCTGAAACTCCAATACTTTAGCTGCCTGATGTGAAGAACTGACTCATTGGGAAAGACCCTAATTCTGGGAAAGACTGAAGGTGGGAGAAGAAGGGGACGATGGAGGATGAGATGGTTGGATGGCATCACCGACTCAATGGACATGAGTTTGAGTAGACTCCAGGAATTGGTGTTAGGTGGGGCGGCCTGGTGTGCTGCGGTCCATGGAGTCACAAAGAGTCGGACACAGGTGATGACTGAACTGAACAGAACTTATCTGAAAGACCAATAATTCACACATATTTTTAACTGATTTTTAATTCAGACATTTCTGAATTTCCTTAGTCAATTCTTCTAGTTTAATCTAATCACAAATGATAAAGATTTTGGTGGTTATATTTGTCTTCGATAAGAAATTTAAATCAAAATTTTCAGGGATAAGAATGCTTTTGGTGAGTGATAGCTCTAGACAGGGTCTCTGAACCTAGAGAAATACTTTCTTAGAATAAGAGTTTCCCCCCTAAACCTACACCTCTGCTGCCACAGTACTAACCACTTCCTGTCTGTGAAGGCGATTCCCTACCCTGGTCCCTACAGCAGGTGGATGGATCAATTAGAACTCTGGGTGTTGGTGCAGGTCCCTCCTACTCGCCTCTAACTGTGGGCTCACTCAGTGCACCGAAATACACTGCAGAGTCCTCCAGTTGTGAAGCTGAGACGGTAAGTGTGATGAATTTGCTTGCCTTCTGGAAATTCAATGAGTAGCGACCCTCTGTGGCATTTGGCTTGTTAGAACAGTCTTGGCGAGTGAGGAAGGTCATCACCCCACCACTGGGTTGCTTGTACCAGAGCAGACCTTAAGTTGTAAAACTGGTGTCAGATGTGCAATCCAGGGTCACAGTTTCTTTCTCCTGCACTGACATTGGTGGTTGGTCTTGAGTTACTTTCTGGGCAATACTGGATCCTAGAGGAAAAAAAATAGATAGAAGTAGACTGTAGCCATGAAATTAAAAAAAAAAAAAAAAAAACTCGCTCCTTGGAAGGAAAGCTATGGAAAAGCTAGACAGTGTATTAAAAAGCAGAGACATTATTTTTCCAACAAAGATCTGTACAGTCAAAGCTATGGGTTTTCCAGTAGTCATGTATGGATGTCAGAGTTGGACCAGAAAGAAGGCTGAGTGCTGAAGAATTGATGCTTTCAAATTTTGCTTCTGGAGAAGACTCTTGAGAGTCCCTTGGACTGCAAGGAGCTCAAACTAGTCAATCTTAAAGGAAATAAACCCTGAATATTCATTGAAAGGACTGATGCTGAAGCTGAAGCTCCAAAAATTTGGCCACCTGAGGCAAAGAGCAGACACATTGGAAAAGACCCTGATGCTGGGAAAGATTGAAGACAAAAGAAAGGTGCAGCAGAAGATGAGATGATTAGATAGTATCACTGTCTCAATGGACATGAATTTAAGCAAACTCCAGGAGATAGCAAGGAACAAGGGAGCCTGGTGTTATGCAATCCATGAGGTTATAAAGAGCCAGACACAGCTTAGCTACTGAACAAAAATAATAGAGATTTAGGAATAAGTGATGTTGAATAAAGAAATTCTACTTTTCACTCTGCTAGGGTTCCTTCCCAGGGTACCCTTAAGACTGCATGTTCCTTTGGTCCTTTGGTCACAGAGGAGGCACAATCCCATCAGGACCATCCTTACCTAAACACGGTGAAGCCACGACCACCTTCAGAAGGCTGGAGAGAAGCATGTTTCAGCTCTTCCACTAGATGAAAATTTTCTTCTTCTTCAATGTCAAGGCTTTGCAAGGTAGGTGAGCCTGACAGGGTGAGGGAAGGATTGCTGGGTATGTGCTGCTGCTGCCCCACAACAGGAAACAGGGGTGAGTTGATGTAGCAAGTTGAGTAGCAAGTTGATGTAGTTAGTTGAGTAGCAAGTTGATGTGGGTTACATCAACTTCTCTGTGAACCAGGTGAGAGTCCTACTCACCCCAGACTTCCTTTTGTGTTAACCAGTTCCTCGACTGATAGCAATTACATCTTAAAATAAACACGAGTTTAATTTAATATTGCAAAGAAGACCCCCGACACACACACACACACACACACACACACACACACACACTCACACACACACAATGCTATGTTGGGTCATTGCTTCTGTGAAAGAAGTGAATGAGTAGCTCTTATTTAAAAATATTGTCTGTAATGTATTATGGAAATAATATAAGTCATAATAACCATGCATCCTCACTTCTGTGTTCAGTTCTTCCAAGGTAGAAATAAATCACTTTATGGTAAGAAGGCAAAGCACTTTAGCTCTTCTATTCTGCCTATTGTTACAATAATGCTTCTCCTCACCATCAATATTTTCGTTGCCCATCTTGGGGCCAAAGCAGGAAAATCTAATCACCCTTTGATAAAGAGTTTGGGCTGAGGTTGCAGAGACTGACTCTTGTCACAGAAATCCCCTTTCATTCTCTACTAACTTTGACAGGCCAGCTCTGTTCCTGAAAGCCAGATTAGACATCTTAGGGGTTTTTTTTTTGTTGTTTGTTTGTTTTGTTTTGTTGGCTTTGTTTTTTATTTTGCCTTTTTTTTTTTTTTTTTACTTTACAGGATATAGATATCTTAGTTTTGTCATTAGGTTATCAAGCCTTTGAATTTATATTCATCCCATTAACTCAACTGGGACCATAAATGAGCCATACCAAAGTGTTATATATTCTGTATGCCCAGCTCTAAAGGAAATACATAGCAGGTGATCTCACACCTCCATAAGACAGCCAACCCTAAGATCACCACTGATTCCACCCTCAACCCTAGACCTGTGCTACCACAGCCTTAACCACTTCCTGTCTGTAATAAATCTTCGTTTGTGTATTAATATGACAGGAAAGCCATGCCTAAGGATATGACTCAACACCATGGCAAACAACAAAGACCCACTGCCTCTCACAGCCTGTTTCTTGATACATTAGCCAAAACTTATCTTCCTCTGATAACTCACTTGGTAAAGAATCCACCAGCAATGCAGGAGACCGTGGTTCGATTTCTGAGTCAGGAAGTTCCACTGGAGAAGGGATAGGCTACCCACTCCAGTATTCTTGGACTTCCCCTGTGGCTTCGCTGGTAAAGAATTTGCCTGCAATACGGGAGACCTGGGTTCGATCCCCAAGTTAGGAAGATCCCCTGGAGAAGGGAATGGTTATCCATTCCAGTATTCTGGCCTGGAGAAATCCATGGACAGTATAGTCCACAGGGTCGCAAAGAGTCAGACGTGACTGAGTGACTTTCACTTCACTGTTCATTTCACATCTTCCTGTCTCAGTAATGACAGCCTCAGCAAAATTGTTTGAAGCATCTTTAGATCTTGCAGTGGAATATCTATTAAGTTTAATGGAACCACATACAGTAGGAATTGATACTGGATGCTTGGGGCTGGTATACTGGGATGATCCAAAGGGATGGTACCGAGAGGGAGGAGGAAGGGGGGTTCAGGATGGAGAACACGTGTATACCTGTGGCAGATGCATATTGATGTATGGGGCAAAACCAAGACAATATTGTAAAGTAATTAACCTCCAATTAAAATAAATAAATTTATATTTAAAAGAGGAATTGTTCTCTAATATAAAAACACCCAAGTTTTTTCTAACAACTGGTTGACTATGAAATATCATTAATTTCTCTTCATATTATTTAAGTCTTTTAAACTTCTCAACTAAAGGATCTCATGATTGTATTCTGTTACTCAAAATAAATCCATACCCAGAAAAATTCTTTGGACAGTCTCATATCAACCTCTGAATTTATATATTTTTTTAATTTTTGAAATGAGTTAGGTATGGGTGGGGGGTGCTTCCCTGATAGCTCAGCTGGTAAAGAATCCGCCTGCAATGCAGGAGACCCCAGTTCAATTCCTGGGTTGGGACGGTGCCCTGGAGAAGGGATAGGCTACCCACTCCAGTATTCATGGGCTTTCCTGGTAGTTCAGTCAATAAAGAATCTGCCTGCAATGCAGGAAATCCGAGTTTGAGCCCTAGGTTGAAAAGATCCCCTTTATGAGGGCATGACAACCCACTCCAATATTCTTGCCTAGAGAATCCCCATGGACAGAGGAGCCTGGGCGGGCTACAGTCCATGGGGTCAAGAAGAGTCGGATACAACTGAGTGACTAGGCACAGCACAGCACAGGAATAGGGGAGTTTGTCGTCACAAAAGGAGAGCGCAGGGGATTTGGGGGGAGCAGTGAGACTGTTCTGTGTCATTATCTTGTGATGGCTACATGATCTCTACAATGGATTAAAATTCAAAATAAGCAGAAATATAAATCAAAATAGTCAATTTTTCTATGTAATTACTTATGAATTAAGATTTAAAATACTGAAATAAAAATAGCAAAATAGGAATCTTTTACCATCTTTTCACCCACTAAAAACACCACTTTTCACAGTCATATTCCAAGGGAGCTTTGAGAAGTCCAGAAATCCAGCAGAGAAATTCCAGCACATCATCTGACATCAGACACACTGAAGAGGGTTCAGTTCAGTTCAGTTCAGTTGCTCAGTCGTGTCCGACTCTTTGCGACCCCATGAATCGCAGCACGCCAGGCCTCCCTGTCCATCACCAACTCCCAGAGTTCACTCAAACTCACGTCCATCAAGTCAGTGATGCCATCCAGCCATCTCATCCTCTGTCATTCCCTTTTCCTCCTGTCCCCAATCCCTCCCAGCATCAGAGTCTTTTCCAATGAGCCAACTTGTCACATGAGGTGGCCAAAGTACTGGAGTTTCAGCTTTAGCATCATTCCTTCCAATGAACACCCAGGACTGATCTCCTTTAGAATGGACTGGTTGGGTCCCCTTGCAGTCCAAGGGACTCTCAAGAGTCTTCTCCAACACCACAGTTCAAAGCATCAATTCTTCAGCACTCAGCTTTCTTCACAGTCCAACTCTCACATCCATGGGTTAGGGGAACAATTTCACATTGCCTTCATCACTCCTCACCTCAAAGCACACAGCTGGGCTCCAGGAGAAACATTCTTGACCTGCGATTTCTCCACAGAGGAAAGTGAGGGCCTGTGAGTGGACATCTGCTCTCCAGCTTTGGGAGAACCTACAGAGAAGCCTTCCCGCTTTCTCACCTCACCCAGAATACTTAGGTGTGCTGCTCAGCTGGGGAGTGGGGAGCGCCTGGGAACAGCAGCCAGGTCTCCAGGAGGGCATTAAAACGGACAAGTTTCCTACTACCAGGGCACTGGCTCCACCAGGACTGCCCACCAGTTGCTGGGGATGCCTTGCCTGCCAATCATCAAAAGTGACCCAGGGGTGCCAGCCATCACACAACGTCTGACTCAAACACCACCCCACCCTGTCACTGCTCCCAGGGCACAAAGAACAGCCAGAGTGAGGCTGTGCAGATGCCTAGTGAGCATGTGCAGAAGGCGGCCCACTCTGCTGGCCTGGAAGAAACAAGACAGATGTAAGCAGCCAGCCTCCCCCTAAGGAAAGGAAGAAAAATGGAGGCTATCAACAGCCAGACTGGCCTCCTAGGATCAAGAGAAGGCCATGAAGCTTGCAGTAAATTGTCCAGAGACAGGAGAAAGCAAGTACACCATTTGATCTGCAATCATTTGAACATGACATTTTCAAATCACTTTCTATCTTACTTTTCCTCAAATACACAAAAAATATATACTATTACTGGGCACTAAAGGAAAACACATGTCACATTTTCTCAATAATAAGGTGGTCAATGCACATAAAAGGGATGTCAAACAATGTAAAATTGTAATTTATTAATATTTCTCATAGAGCTATTTCAAAGCTGATGTTTGGGAACAAGACAATGAAATGGGGAATGCTCAGTTCAATATTTAGTATTAAGTGGAAAAAGATACTAATTAAGATAGGAATTTATAAAAAGAGTAAACTGAATATTAGCAACATTTTGTGATCATAGAATTGTCAATATCATATTAATTATATAAAGCATTTTCTTATATTAAATATGCTGTTTTCAAAGCACAATATTTTTAAAATCCATTCATAATAAGGACTGTGATATGGATAACAGGGGGAGTATTTATAGAAGAGGAGTCTGAATGGCAAAATGTAAAGTTGGTCTTACTATTTAAAAATAAATCAGTAACTACTAACTCTCTTTAAGAATTCAGTGAGCAATTGTAATGTAGGGAAACAATAATAATAATAAAAATTAAAAAAAAAAAAGAATTCAGTGAGCAGCAGGTATCCAACAACATGTTCTAGCCCTTTCTAGCCACTTTTGAGCCTAATATTCTTATCCAGTGCTCTTTATGTCTTCCCTGATAACTCGGTAAAGAATCGCCTGCAATGCTGGAGACCCCAGTTCGATTCCTGGGTCTGGAATATCCCCTGGAGAAGGGATAAACTACCCACTACAGTATTCTTGGGCTTTCCCTGTGGCTCAGCTAGTAAAGAATCTGCCTGCAATGTGGGAGACCTGGGTTTGATCCCTGTGTTGGGAAGACCCCCTGGAGAAAGGAAAGGCTACCCATTCCAGTATTCTGGCCTGGAGAATTCCATGGACTGTATAGTCCATAGTGTAGCAAAGAGTTGAACACAACTGAGTGGCTTTCACTTTCTTTTACATGTTTTTTCATGACTAGCACATCAGTTCCCACCTGCAGATGAACAATATAACATTTGTCATATTTGAAGATTGCACCAAAGGAAGGGGGCTGCCCCAGTCACAGGTTTGAATACAGACAGAAAATGCCTGGGAAGCACTGTGTACTTGCTGCACAGAAGTAGACAGCCGAGTCTCCAGCTTCAGTCATTGTGATGTGCAGGGAGAGATGTTTGGCTGTCTTGTTCAACAAAACAGTCAGTCTCTGGTCTTCCTCTTTGTCCTTATTTGAACGAATAGCTATAAAGAACTGGGGACCTTTCCCAGGTTCTTGCTTATACCAAGGGAAATACTGTGAGTTACCATCTGTATAAGTGCAGGTGATAACAGAGCTGTTTCCCTCCTGGACACTCAGGGTAGAAGGACTCTGCTCCACCTCGTTCCCAAGGCTGACACCTATGGAGAAAGTAGAAGTCAGAGAAAAGAGAAGGGTTGTCAGATTATTTAACTCTAGAGTTTACTTTTCCTTTTCTACAATAACTACAAGAAATCTGAATAAAGCCAGTCTTGGCATCTAAAGAATATCTACTAACACACTCTGTTTCCCTTTAACCCTCAACTCACAGTCCAGCTGCAGCCACAAGAACGCGATTAAAGCTCCAATGGGTGTCTTCATTGTTTTTCCCATTTAAGATCAATTGTGGACCTGCAGTCTTCAGCCAGGAGAGCTGCTTCTGTTACCAACCGATCCCTTCTTTTCTCTAGCGATTTCTTTCATTGTCTACCCAACCAATAAGAAAAAGGCTCTGCTTCTGCGCCAAGTCTACCTATCCATTCAGAACCCACTCACATGAACCCTCCACATGTTCTGATCAGCAGAAGTGCACCGCCATCTGGTGGTCACATCTCTAACTACTGAACTCTCTGGTTAAATATCTTTCTCATACCTGTGCCTATGAGGGACTCTGAGGCATAAAAACAACAAAGATCAAACAAATTATGTCTTAGATTGAAAATTTTAATGCACAGTAAGAATGTAGAGATTAACATTTAAATCTCTGCACAGGATTGAGTCACCGTTAATAAGTTGGAAGAAGGTAAATGCTGTTGCCATTTATTCAGGTTTGAAATCAGGAAAGCACCATCATTTACTCTCTCAAAGAAAATGTAAAAATCTTCCTTTTCACCCAAATCTAACATTCCCATTTGTCTGTAATGGAGAAAAAACTTTGTGAAAGGAATATGAAAATCAAAGAGCAGAGAAGATCATTTGATATTTCAAAGATCTACTAAGTCAATCTCTGCTCCTTAAGCTGGTCCTGCCCATGACCTTGCTATTCCGAGAATTGACAGTACCATCAGTCAAAATGTGGAAACTTCCTTCAACAAAGATTGTGATGAGAAACCCCACTACTTTGGCCACTTGATGTGAAGAGCTGACTCATTTGAAAAGACCCTGATGCTGGGAAAGATCGAGGGCAGGAGGAGAAGGGGACGACAGAGGATGAAATGGTTGGATGGCATCACCGACTCAATGGACATGGGTTTGGGTGGACTCCGGGAGTTGGTGATGGATAGGGAGGCCTGGCATGCTGCAGTTCATGGGGTAGCAAAGAGCTGGACACGACTGAGCAACTGACCTGAACTGACTGAAAGGACCAAATCTCAATGATAAGGGTGCAGGAGGAAGTTCTATGAGTTAGGAAACAGTTCAACCTGTAGATTGTGTCGATTTACAATGAGATTCGGACATTCTTTAAGAAATCTATTCCTATTGCTTCAGTTCAGTTCAGTTCAGTCGCTCAGTTGTGTCCGACTCTTTGCAACCCCATGAACTGCACCACACCAGGCCTCCCTGTTCATTACCATCTCTCGGAGTTCACTCAGACTCACATCCATCGAGTCCGTGATGCCATCCAGGCATCTCATCCTCGGTCGTCCCCTTCTCCTCCTGCCCTCAATCCCTTCCAGCATCAGAGTCTTTTCCAATGAGTCAACTCTTCGCATGAGGTGGCCAAAGGACTGGAGTTTCAGTTTTAGCATCATTCCTTCTAAAAAAAAATCCCAGGGTTGATCTCCTTTAGAATGGACTGGTTGGATCTCCTTGCAGTCCAGGGGACTCTCAAGAGTCTTCTCCAACACCACAGTTAAAAAGCATCAATTCTTCGGCGCTCAGCCTTCTTCACAGTCCAAATCTCACATCCATACATGACCACAGGAAAAACCATAGCCTTGACTAGACGGACCTTAGTCAGCAAGGTAATGTCTCTGCTTTTGAATATACTATCTAGGTTGGTCATAACTTTTCTTCCAAGGACTAAGCATCTTCTAATTTCATGGCTGCAGTCGCCATCTGCAGTGATTTTGGATGTGGGTTATATTCTGCAAAGTATTGAGAGAAAGTAAAAATCTTCATAAAACATCAGGCTGCAGATTCAGAAAATAACCATATGTAAATTTATACTACAGATGCTTTTACTCTCTGATATCAAAAGGTATGAAAGTGAAAGTTGCTCAGTCATGTCCAACTCTTGTAACCCTAGAGTCCATGGGATTCTCCAGGCCAGAATACTGGAGTGGGTAGCC
The DNA here is from genome assembly GCA_006410515.1 of Procapra przewalskii. Taxonomy (NCBI): domain Eukaryota; kingdom Metazoa; phylum Chordata; class Mammalia; order Artiodactyla; family Bovidae; genus Procapra; species Procapra przewalskii. Next base: position 1,134,511 of record SJYF01001444.1, on the reverse strand, counting down.
ATTCCCTTCCCCAGGGGATCTTCCCAAACCAGGGATCAAACCCAGGTCTCCCACATTGCAGGCAGATTCTTTACCAGCTGAGCTACCAGGGAAGCCCATTTCCTCTAAAATATATACCAACTCTCAGGGCATGAATCTCTGCTGTCTTGGCTATTGTTGGCTCAGTTTCCAGACTCTATCATTTTTCTCCCAAACTGCACTACAGTTTTCTTTCCCCAAGAACTTAAGAAAGTTTTTCAATTCTGTAAACTTCCAGAATTATCTCCCTCTCCTTTGTCATCTACTTTAATAACTTGGCATTTTCCAATTACTTCTGTAAGGAAAAAAAAAAAAAACTAAGGAACCCTAAATATTGCCTGTGTTTACTATGGTAGTAGTACAAATAGGTAACTGATCCAAGTAGGTTAGGTAAAAATAACTGACCGTGAAAAGTGAAACCAAGATTAACTCATTTATAAAGGTGAAAGCCCTTTTTTGTGATCTGTACTCACTGGTCTTCTGGAGGTATGAAGAATAAATATAATCCCTCATTCACATTTGCACCCTTAAAGATTTAAGCACAGCTAAGACAAAGAATCAGAAATCAACACAAATTTGTATGTAAATGTAAAATGTGTGTTTTTACATATATAAACTGTTTCCATTCCAAAGTGAAAGTAGCTCAGTCGTGTCTGACTCTTTGTGACCCCCATGGACTGTAGCCCACCAGGCTTCTCTGTCCATGGGATTCTCCAGACAAGAATACTGGAATAGGTAGCTGTTCTCTTCTCCAGGGGATCTTCCCCACCCAGATTTCGAATCCAGGTCTCCTGCACTGTAGACAGATTCTTTACCATCTGAGATACCAGACATCCTCTATTCTTTCAATCATCCTTCATAGGATATAATTCCCAAATAATTTATAGGGAGATTTGTCCTCTTCTAAGAGACAGAGAGTGGAGAAGGCAATGGCAACTGACTCCAGTACTCTTGCCTGGAAAATTCCAGGGACAGCAGAGCCTGGTGGGCTGCCGTCTATGGGGTCGCACAGAGTCAGACACAACTGAAGTGACTTAGCAGCAGCAGCAGCAAGAGACAGACAGACTTTAGGTCATCATTTTCCTTTTCAAGTTATGGTATCCAGGACAGAATAGTATAGTTTGAATAGGCTCTGCTCAGCACAGTGTTCCACATATTAAAGTTTAGTACAGGCACAGCCATTCCCTGGGCAAAATTTACTGCCTCAAAAATATTTCATTGAACATTGCCTGACTTACCATAAAAAGATGTGATCTTAGTAGGTTCTTCTAGTATTTTAATGGATTGTCAAGCAGAATGAGGACAATATTTATTCCCCCATGGTCTTCAGGTCCAATAATCATTTTTATAAGAATGTGTTAGTGATGCCCTATAGTTATATCTGGCCTGCAAGAAATCCCCCTGAAATAATGAATATAGCTGCTATTTCTAGGAAAGTCCTTAAAATATATCTGAGTGTTGAGATGGCACATTTACTTTTGACTTTATTACTACAGAAGCCTGTGAAGGATGGACTGGTCTGCTGGTAACAACAAAGGCTCAACTTGAGGCTCCTTTCCTGCCCTAAGTGTCAAATATTTACATAAATTGGGATTCTTCATACAGGTGGTCAAATAGATTGGACCGTAACTTTCCCATATCCAAACCTACAGTGACCTAAATAGCTGGTCTTACATTAATTTCTCTTTGCTCAGAAATATGGCCCTACTGGAAGAAAACAAGGGGAAAGATGCTAAAGAATAAGTGAGAAAAATCCAATTTCTTTCTTCTCTCAAATCAGTATTTAATTTTTTCTACTGTCATGTTGGATTAGCTTCTGTTTTGTAAAATGAAGTTGGATTAAAGAATTTCCAAAAGCTTTTCTTTTATACTATTTAATAAGGCAAATATTTATTGAGGACTGGTTATGTGCAATGTAGAGTGACATGAAAGTGGGGAGAAATCGCCTGCATCATGGAATCTCAAGACCATTTTCATATCCCCGTGCAGTCTCGGGAGACTGAGGTTGTCACAAAGCAACATGGGGGCCTCTTCAGAAGCAGAGGCAGGGTCCTTGGGACCAGATAAGATCTGGGTTTTCACTTATAAGATCAATGACAGATCAAGGTGAACCTAAGTCCAAGTAAAATGGAATAAAATGGGACTTCACTCACTGAGTATCAAGATCACCACACAGATGAGCCATAGGTAAGCAGGGAACTTATCTCCAGAGATATTTTTTATTATTTTTTATCTATAACATATATTTCTTATTTTAAAAAAAAAAGAAAGAAAGAAACTCAGTGACTTATGGAACCTGCAGGAGGTGGATGAACTCACTCACAGGTAAAGCAAAAAATTATTTCTCAATCAGCCTAACTGTATTCTGGCTTATAGCTCCCTCCCCCCAAGTCTGACTTGGGTACTCAAGATTCCCAGGCAATGATGGCTGTAAAATTTGAGGGACTCCATGTAAAATGAAAATCTGAAGCCCCTTGTTCAGAAAAACAGAAAAAAAGTGACATTAAAAAAATATAAAGATCTTCAAAAATATTTTCTTACTTAAAAAAGGCAATAGAGTTTATGCATGCATGAGTGCTAAGTTGCTTTAGTCATGTCTGACTCTTTGTGGCCCTATGGAATGTAACCCACCAGGCTCTTCTATCCATGGGCTTCTCCAGGGAAGAATACTGGACTGGGTTGCCACGCCCTCCTCCAAGGGATCTTTCTTACCCAGGAACTGAACCCATGTGTTTAACATCCCTTGCATTGGTAGGCAGGTTTTTTTTTTTTATCCCTAGCACCATCTGGGAAGCCCAGTAGAGTTTATAAAGAAAGTGAAAATGAAGTCGCTCAATCATGTCCGACTCTTTGCAACCTCATGGACTGTAGCCTGTCAGGCTCCTCCGTCCATGGGATTTTCCAGGCAAGAGCACTGGAGTGGATTGCCATTTAATGATATATTAAATAGCAACATAAATTTACAACTTGCAAAAAATATTTTGGATCTTCAGTTCAGTTCACTTCAGTTGCTCAGTTGTGTCCAACTCTTTGCAACCCCATGAATTGCAGCATGCCAGGCCTCCCTGTCCATTACCAGCTGCCAGAGTCTACTCAAATTCATGTTCATCAAGTTGGTGATGCCATCCAACCATCTCATCCTCTGTCGTCCCCTTCTCCTCCTGCCCCTAATCCCTCCAAGCATCCAGGTCTTTTCCAATGAGTCAACTCTTCACATGAGGTGGCCAGAGAATTGGAGTTCCAGCTTTAGCATCAGTCTTTTTTTTTTTTTAAGAACCAAAAACCATTTTAATGAAAAATGTCACAGGAAATAAAGGAACACTTGAACAAGCTACAAGAAAATAAAAATTCCACTGCTAGATGTGAAATTACTTATACAAATAGAGAAATTCTTTAAGGTTACTCTTTTTCTTTTGCAATAGATATTTCAGGAGGAGGGCAGAATTCCAATGAACACCCAGGACTGATCTCCTTTAGGAGGGACTGGTTGGATCTCCTTGCAGTCCAAGGGACTCTCAAGAGTCTTCTCCAATACCACAGTTCAAAAGCATCAGTTCTTCTGTGCTCAGCTTTCTTCACAGTCCAAGTCTCACATCCATACATGACCACAGGAAAAACCATAGCCTTGACTAGATGGACCTTTGTTGGCAAAGTAATGTCTATGCTTTTTAATATGCTACCTAAGTTAGTCATAACTTTTCTTCCAAGGAGTAAGCATCTTTTAATTTCATGGCTGCAATCACCATCTGCAGTGAATTAATAACAAATACTTTATTAATATCATATCTTGATAATAAGATTTATCTGGCTTGCTTTTCTGCAAATTAATTTATTAGGATATAAAAATTATAACTTTAACAATTTAATTGCAATTAATATAATTGAAAGCAATGTCAGTTGCTATTGGTAAATGCAAGATTGTAAACAAAACTTTTTAAATTTTTAATTTTGATAATATTTCTGTTGATGTAACTGATACTAGAGCTCTTGAGTATTTTGTATGCTGTAACAACATAATAAAATATCTGATAAATTAGCTTGAAATATAAATTCTAGTAAATCCAGAGTTGATGTCTCCAGTGGAACAATTTTTGTAGAAACAGTTCTTCAGACCAATCAACTTCATGTAATTCTGAATTTAATGCCAAATATAAATTTATACAGAGACATTGTAATGTTTTCACTGACATTCTCTGTAACTTGTGGAGGGCATATAAGACTAAAAGTGACTTCGTAACTTATTTATAATTAAGTGCTTATTTATACATCATATCACTGTTTAATTATAGGGGAAGTGGGCACAAATTATTTTTCTATGTTAGTAATTGTTTCATTGGATTAATTCAAACATGAAAATACTATTCTTTTTCATTAAAGCTATTATCACATGCAGTTTCAATTTCTACACTTATGAAAATTTGCTTTCCAATGTAGCAGCAATTTTCAAAACCACAGTTTTTCATTTTCAGAGAATTCTAATATCTCTCCCACAAGCATTATTGTGATGTTGACATATAAACTTTTATTTTGTAATAACTGATCAACAAAGTTTACTGATACCCTCTTTAGGATCCTGCAGAGTCAGAGATTGACGCAAACTTGCTATCAAGGCTACCGTGGGGACACATGCCGGCCCATGGAGGGCTGGGGCTGAAGCAGCTGCAGTTTGGGTACAGGCTGCAGACCACCTGGGAGCACTGTGCCTCCACCGCACAGAGGTAGGTGGCTGCGTCTCCCAGCTGGGAGGCTGTGATGTGCAGGCTACTATACCGCTCCTTGGAATTCATTGTGGAACTCAGTCTTTCATTCTGCTTCATCCCTGAAGCTATGAAAAACAGACTGATGAGGCTGCCTCCATGATTCTGCTGGAACCACTGCAGAGTCTTCACTGTAGCAGAAAAATTGCACCTCAGAGTACAGTTGGCTCCCTCCTGGAGATTCAGGACTGAAGGGCTCTGCTCCACCTTCACCGCTCTCACCCCTGCTTGGAAAGAGAAAGACACATACGATGTCTCTGGGGAGTCATGGATGCCGTTTCCAGACCTGTAAGCTATCTCAGGAAACACCCATGAGGATGTAGGACCATCTGGGCGCTCTGGTCAGCTCACCTTCCCTCCCTCCCCAGCTGCACTCTAGGACAACCCACACTCACAGCAAACTTGGACCCACAGAAGCCCCAGCAAGGCTTCCCACCACCTCCTCATGACTCCTTGCTCAGTTACTGGGGTACTTTTGCCCCCACTCCGGAGGGTGTAGAGTCTTGGGTCCAGAGAAATTTTCTTCTTACTGTCAGAATCTTCCAGCTGAGAACCAGTCACATCTGAGCTCTGTGACTCACTTAACAGGAAGCTCCACCCACAGCCACCAGGGAGACTGTACAGTAATCTCTTCAGAACTGTAGTTGTAAACAGTGCAGGAGGGTAGGAACAATATCTGAAATATATGAAGATATAAGGCATTTTAAAAACACTTTATGTAAGAAAAGTTTGTGCAAGAGTGTGTGAGAAAGGGTGGATGTTACTTCTGAGAAGATCAGTGTCTCAACTGTGTTAAATGGAGGCTTAAAGAATCAGGAAGAGTGAGCTCACTCCCAAATTACTTAAAAAGTGAAAAGTGAAAGTGAAGCCACTCAGTCGTGTCCGACTCTTTGTGACCCCATGGACTATAGTTTACCAGGCTCCTCCCTCCATGGGGTTCTCCAGGCAAGAGTACTGGAGTGGGTTGCTATTTCCTTCTCCAGGGGGGATCGAACCCTGGTCTCCTGCATTCCAGGCAGATGCTTTAACCTCTGAGCCACCAGGGAAGCCCCATGACAAAGCATTTAAGAATTCAGTTGCATGACAATTCAGCCTTTAAAAAGAATAAAACATTGTTATTTGCTACAATATGGATGGACCTTGAGGGCATTATGCTAAGTGAAGTAGGTCAGACAAAGACAAATACCATATAAATACTCCACTCCATGTGGAGTATTTTTTTTTTAATCAAGCTCATAGATAGAACAAATTAGTGGTTGCCAAAGGCAGGGATGAGGGGTGGAAATGAAATAGATGAGTGGGGTCCAAAGGTACAAACTCTAAGATATAAAATAAATATTGCGGGGATGTAATGTATGGCAAGATGACTATGGTTAATAACACTGTATTGCATATTTGAAAGTTGCTAAGAGAGTAGATCTTGAAAGCTCTCATCATAAAAAAAATTGCAACCCTGTATGACACATGTTACTATATTAGACTTGTTATAATGATCATTCCACTATATATAAATATCAAATCATTCTGTCATATACCTGAAACTAATACCACGCTATATGTCAATTATACCTCATTAAAAAAATCAGTTATATGTAAATTCTAATAAAGGAAAACTGATACAAGCAGTATGTATGAAGACAGTGATACGTTTTCTTGAAATTGAGAGCTCTAGAAACCCAGAAGGTACAGCTGCCATCTGCACAGAATATTATTCTAGTAAGATTTCAATGGATTAAAAGATATATGTATAATGTCCATTCTGACTTAACTTCCACCTCCCTCCTTCTCCTGCCCAACTGGCGGACAGATGCATTACACAGCTGATTCTGAAAAGGATACATATTGCTGGTCAAATTAAATATTGTCCTTTTCTTTCCTCTTTCTATCTGTGTTTCTTACTTTTTAATTCTTTCCTTTTTGCTCCTGAGTATTCTTGCTTATTCTAGTCTCAGGGGAGATATATGAAAACTTCCTGGGTCCATGGAATTGGGAGAATTGAATCACAAAATTTAAATATTGGAAACAGGTAATGGAGATGTTTCCTGTTGAGCTTCCATGCTCACAGAGCTCGGTAATATTAATATCCCCGTTCCTCTACCTCTGCTCAGAGAATCACCCTCCTAATTGATTTAGAGAGGTAAGGACTGCAGCTTTCCTAAGTTTATAGAGAAAGACAAAGCTGAAACTTTAGATAAACTTTACACAAACATTGCTCCCCTCACCCCACCTTTGCTATGTATAATTTGACTGTCCTATGCTCTCTGGTTGTTCTTCAGTCACTCAGTCTTGTCTGACTCTTTGCAGCCCCATGGACTGCAGGACAAGAGGCTTCCCTGTCCTTTACCATCTCCCAGAGCAGCAGCAGCACCAGAGCTTGCTCAAACTCGTGTCTATTGAGTCAGTGATGACCTCCAACCATTTCATCCTCTGTCTCCCTTCTCCTCCCGCCTTCAATCTTTCCCAGCATCAGGGTCTTTTCTAATGAGTCAGCTCTTCACATCAGGTTGGAGCTTCAGCTTCAGCATCAATCCTTCCAATGAATATTCAGGACTTATTTCCTTCAGGATTGACTGGTTTGATCTCCTTGCAATCCAAGGTACTCTCAAGAGTCCTCTCCAACACCACAGTTCAAAGGCATCAATTTTTTGGTGCTCAGCCTTCGTTATGGTCCACCTCTCACATCCATATGTGAATACTGGAAAAAAAAAACATAGTTTTGATTAGACAGACATATGTTGGCAAAGTAATGTCTCTGCTTTTTTTTTTCCCCCGGATAAAATTGACTTTATCAGTATCAATTTTCTTTTATGGTACACTCCCAAGTTTTGACAACTTGTTTAGCACAATTTAGCTGTAAGCACTTAACACTGTCTCTCTCTCTCTCTCTCTCTCTCTCTCTCTCTTTTTTTTGCTTTTCTTTTCTTTTTTTTTATTGAAGGATAATTGTTTTACAGAATTTTGTTGTTTTCTGTCAGACCTCAACATGAATCAGCCATAAATATACATATATCCGCTTCCTTTTGAGCCTCCTTCCCATCTCCCTCCCCATCTCACCCTCTAGATTCATACAGAGCCCCTGTTTGAGTTTCTTGAGGCATACAGCAAATTCCCATTGGCTATCTATTTTGCATATGGTAATGTAAGTTTCCATGTTACTCTTTCCGTACTTCTCACCCTCTCCTCCCCTCTCCCCATGTCCATAAGTCTATTCTCTATGTCTGTTTCTCCATTGCTGCCCTAAAAATAAATTCTTCAGTACCATTTTTCTAGATTCTGTATACATGCATTAGAATACAATATTTATCTTTCTCTTTCTGGCTCACTTCACTCCGTATAATAGGTTCTAGGTCCATCCACCTCAACAGAACTAACTCAAATGTGTTCCTTTTCATGGGTGAGTAATATTCTATCATGTATATGTACTGCAACTTCTTTATCCATTCACCTGTTAATGGACATCTAAGTTGCTTCCATGTTCCAGCTATTGTAAATAGTGCTGCAGTGAACAATGGGATACATGTATCTTTTTCCATTTTGGTTTCCTCAGGGTATATGCCTATGAGTGGGATTGCTGAGTCATATAGTAATTTTATTCCTAGCTTTTTAAGAAATCTCCATACCACCTTCCATAGTGGCTGTATCAATTTACATTCCCACCAAGAGTGCAAAACATTCCCTTTTTTCCACACCCTCTCCAGCATTTATTGTTTGTAGACTTGTTGATGATGGCCATTCTGATTGGTATCAGGTGATATTTGTAGTTTTGATTTGCATTTCTGTCTCTGCTTTTTAATATGTTGTCTAGGTTTGTCACAGCTTTTTTTCCAAGGAGCAAGTGTATTGTAATTTCATGGCTGCAGTCACCATCTGCAGTGATTCAGGAGCCCAAGAAAATAAAATCTGTCACTATTTCCACTGTTTCCCTGTCTGCCATGAAATGATGGGACCGAATGCCATGATCTTAGCTTTTTGAATGCTGGGTTTTAAGCCAGTTTTTTCACTCTCCTCTTTCACCTTCATCAAGAAGCTCTTTAGTTCCTCTTCACTTTCTGCCATAAGGGTGATGTCATCTACATACCTGAGGTTATTGATATTTCTCCTGGCAATCTTGATTCCAGCTTGTGGTTCATCCAGCCCGCCATTTCACCATTTCGCCATGTACTCTGCATATAAGTTAAATAAGCAGGGTGACAATATACAGCCTTGATGTACTCCTTTCCCAACTTGGAACCAGTCTGTTGTTTCATGTCCAATTCTGACTGTTGCTTCTTGACCTGCATACAGGTTTCTCAGGAGATGGTAAGGTGGTCTGATATTCCCATCTCTTTAAGAATGTTCCACAGTTTTTTGTGATCCACACAGTCAAAGGCCTTGACATAATCAATAAAGCAGAAGTAGATGCTTTTCTGGAATTCTCTTGCTTTTTCTATGATGCAACAGATGTTGGCAATTTGATCTCTGGTTCCTCTCCCTTTTCTAAATCCAGCTTTAACATCTCGAATTTCTCAGTTCACGTACTGTTGAAGCCTCGCTTGGAGAATTTTGAGCATTACCTTCCTAGCATGTGAAAAGCGTGTGTAAATGTGTAGTAGTTTGAATATTTGCTCTCTGCGCTCCCCTCTTTGGAACATTTGGAACCATCAGTCTTTACTTCTTGTAAAGCTTACAGCGCCCCCTAGTGTGCAGAAACAAAGCTCACTTTTAGACCAGCTAGTTGGTGATGGACAGGGAGGCCGGGTGTGCTGCAGTCTGTGGGATTGCAGAGTCGGACACAACTAAGTGACTGAACTCGCTCACTCATCTCAACATTACACAACCCCAACCCCATTCACCTCCTGTTTCTTGGTCAAAGAAATGTTGAAGGTCAGAACACAATATAACTGCATGGATTAAATGGGGATTAAAAATGAACCAATCCTACTTTTAAGATGGAATTTCATGAAAATTAATACCGTAAAATGTTTTGACAATTCTCATCTATTGCTATTTGATTTTTTTTTTACTTAGTTCAAAATAAGTGCATAAATGTTTACTAAAATTCTACTGTAAATGAGGTAATTTATGAAATCTTAAGAATATGTAAAAGGGATGAGACAGCATTTTACAGTCCACTGAGTAAAACAAAAGCAATCATAACTATAAAAGAGTCAAAGAATAAGACCATAAGAGGGAAGTACTGAAAGCTACATGATCCCAGGGGAGAAAGAAATACTTCACTTGATGCAGGTGAACTAAATCTTATTAAAAGGAGATTGTTTTCTCTTTCTGGCATTTTTATAAGAATATAGCAGAATATGGATAAAATTTTAGGAAAGCTTTATAATTTTATTAAATTTAATATTAAGAGGAATTCATGAATCTATGGAGGATTAAAATAATAAAACATTATATATAAATTAAAATTCTCTTTGACTCTTCACTTCCAAATTTGACCATTTTGGTCACTCATAGATTTGGAATTGATGCCAGCAGGTTTGCTTTAGATTTATATACAGTAAGTCCCCTACATACGAACCTAGATGTTGAGAGCTTTCAAAGAAGCAAACATGGAGCTTACTAATGAAGACCTGAACTGAAGGCCCAGAGTAAAGATGAAGAGAGACAAGAGGAAGAAGTAACTAAAGAACCAGAGATTCACAAAGCAGGAAATGGCAAGGGGGTTTTCTTTGTTGGAGGAAGCACTGTTAGTTTCTGAGGCAGAGGACCAGAACATAGAACAGTACACAAAGGTTGCAGCAGCTGTTCAGAATGCAGGCCAGGGCTACTGAGTCTTTTATGATGAGAAAGAGTTACCACCCAGACAAGGCCTGGATCATTCTTTTCAAGAGGGTAGATAGAATTGCATTCAGCAAGGAAGCAGAACGTATGCCATCAACATCAGGTGTGAATGAAATCACAGTCCACCCTCCATCTCCTACTGCTGATGACCCTTCAGCTGTACCATCTCCCACCTCCTCTCCCTTCTCCATCAGTAACTCTTCCTGCCTGTTCACTTGATGCTAATCCCTGTACGCCAGCTGTTGTACTGTTCTACGGTACTTTTCAAGGTACAGTACTGTAGGATTTCAAGTGTTTTCTTTACTTTTTGTGTTTGTTATATATTATTGTGTGACAAAGTATTATAAATCTATTACAGTACAGTAACATATAGTCGATTGTGTCAGTTCAGTACCTAGGCTAACTTTGTTGGACTTATGAACATACTGGGCTTAACGAACACACTCTCAGAACAGAACTCATTCCTATGTAGGGGACTTACTGTAGGTATACTAAATATACAAACCAATAGCAAATATATAGTATTTTTTAGCATTTTATTTAGTTCTTATTTAATACAAAATGATGCATATTGTGATACATTTCTGTAACTTGCTTTATGGACTCAATAATAAATCTTGTAGGTCTTCTTATATTAACATAGGTTAATATATATATATATATATATATATATATATACACTAACATAGGTTCTGCTGCTGCATT